>JAVYIG010000767.1:197500-457081 GCA_035222895.1 Strongylocentrotus droebachiensis | reverse complement strand
GCTAGAGAGAGAGAGAGAGAGAGCGAGAGAGAGAGCTAGGGAATGGAATGATCAATTAAATAAACATATTCCTAATTACATGTAATACATTAATACAAATTAAGAGAGTCAGATTTCGGCTAGACAACAATAATCATCATACAAGTACATGCTAGAAGAGAGAAAATGGAAGGTTAAAAGAAAGAAAAAAGAAGGAGAGAAGTTTGAAGAGAGAGAAAGAGGGAGAGAGAGAGAGAGATGGGGTTCGTTTTTGTGAATGTCGAGTATATGCCGAGGACAGTCAATGACCAAATATTTTGGGCCACATTGTTTTAAAATCGTTTCAAATTACAGTAAGTTCATTGGCTGCATATATCTCTTTCAAAAAGTGTATGAACTATATACCATAACAATCCCATTTTAATTCAAATTGTATTTAAAATGTCTTGATTTGTAACGGTCTCTTATTACCTGCACACAGGGGCGTCGCTAGACCTTTTTCAGTGGGGGGGGGGGGGGTGTAGAGGCTTACGATTACCGACAAAACTAGCCACCAATTACCGACAAAATTAAATGTCCAATATCGAAAAATTCAACCCTATAAACCTATGGCCGAAGGCTAAATTGTTTTTCCTATGGACTATCTCTTGTACTTGCATATGCGCAAAATGGTCATTTTCCTCGACGACATAAATATACGAATTATTTCTTCAATTTAGTCAGCATCATAGCTATATATTTTAATGCATTAATTTAAAATCGCGCTCATTAAGGGGGTGTGGGTGATGGGCCTCCCGCGCAAAGCGCGGAAGCTTAGACGTTTCCTTAAATTATTAGGAAAAGAAGACGATTAATTGTACCGTTTTCGACTGATAATCCTTGGCTGAATGAAGTTCCCCCCCCCTCCCGCGCGAAAGCTTTGACGTTTCATTAAATTATAAGAAAAAGCAGACGATTCGGTGTACTGTTCTCGACTCTTAATCCTACTAACATTGAGAAGTTTCGAGAAGCACTAACGGCAACTGACTGGAGTGCAGTTTTACTTGAAAAGGATGTTAATATTTCATTCAACAATTTCTTTAATAAGTTTTTGCTACTCTATGATGAAATTGTTCCGATTTCCAAATGTAATACTAGAAATCGTAAGAAAATTCCACGCATGCCATGGGTCAGTGCTTCCTTGTTGAAGTCTATCAATAAGAAGAATAAGTTGTATTGTTCTTATAAAGTTAGTGGAAGAGAATCATCACGTAAACGATATGTTGATTATAAAAACACCCTTACTTCAGTCTTGCGTGCAGCAAAGAAAACATATTATTTTACTCAGTTTCAAGCAACTTCAAACGATATCAAAGGAACTTGGAAAGTGATAAGAAATGTGTTCAAGTCAAAGAAAAAAAAATCTGATGTAAAGAATATTGAAATTGATGGTCGTTTAGTGGAAGATAAGAATATTATTGTGGAAAAATTCAATGATTATTTTTGCAGTATTGGTCCTAATCTGTCACGGGCGGTCCCTTCCTGTCAAAAATCTTTTAAAGATTTCCTGAAAGAATCTAACAAGAAAAGCTTATTCCTTTTCCCATTAGTTAGGGAAGAGTTGCTTACTATTGTGAATTCGCTTAAGGCTGGGAAAAGTCCTGGTTACGATGGTGTCAATAATGACATAATTAAACAGGTTATCTTAGCGATTATTCAACCCCTTATTCATGTTTTTAATTCATCAATGTTAAATGGAATAGTCCCCGAAAACATGAAAATTGCAAAAGTCGTACCCGTTTTTAAAAAGGGTGATCCTCAATCTTTTTCAAATTACCGTCCTATTTCACTTCTAACCTCCTTCTCAAAGATCCTTGAGAAAGTGATTTATGTTAGAACTTTAGAATTTTTCAACAAAAGTAAAATATTCTCAAATTTTCAGTTTGGGTTCCGAGAGAAACATACTACCTCTCATGCCTTGCTGCACTTTATAGATAAGATTTCACAAGCAATAGACAAAAAGATGCACACAATCGGTATATTTCTTGATTATTCCAAGGCATTTGATACTATAGATCATGAAATTTTGCTAGGGAAATTATCGCATTATGGTGTCAGGGGCACAGCTCTGGACTGGTTTAAGAGCTACTTAGCTGACAGGAAACAATTTGTTTCTTTAAACGGTTTTGATTCAGGGTTACAGAATGTCACATGCGGCGTTCCTCAGGGATCTCTCCTTGGTCCGCTCTTGTTTATTGTATATATTAATGACTTTCATTTCTCATCTGATATTTTGTCATTCATTTTATTTGCTGATGATTCCAGCTTGTACTATTCACACAAAAATTCACAAACTCTGTTAGAAACGGTTAATTTCGAACTAAGTAAAGTTACTTTGTGGATTCAAGCAAATAAATTGTCTTTAAATCTGCAAAAGACAAATTATATGTTTTTTAGTAATACAATCAAGGTGCTTCCAGGAGATGTATCATTTAATAATGTATTGATAGATAGGGTATCATCAACAAAATTCCTTGGTTTGCACATTGATGAGCAAATGAGTTGGAAAATTTATGTAAATCATCTCTATAAGACATTGTCAAGAAACAGTGGCGTAATTCATAAATTGAAATCAATTTTACCTAAAGGCATCCTTCTATTAATGTACTCGACATTAATCCTCCCCTATCTTAATTATGGTGTTCTTGCTTGGGGTAACTCTCTTAAAACTAACCTTGAAAAGTTATATTTGATTCAAAAGAGGGTCTTAAGAATTATTTGTAACGTTAGCTTTCGTACTCACACTAATCCGCTTTTTTATACGCATAGAATTTTAAAGGTGCAAGATATTTATCACCTTCAACTGGGTTCTTTAATGTACAACTTCGATTCTGGTGTCCTTCCACAGGCTCTAGTCAGCATTTTTAAGAAAAATAGTCAAGTTCATGACCATGCTACACGAAATGCCTCTGCGTTTCACTTACCCCAAGTAAGGACAAAGTTAACTTTTAATACTTTGGTTTTTACTGGACCTAAATTTTGGAACTCTCTAGGCTCTAGCGTTAAGCAATCTGTTAGTCTCTCTTCATTTAAGTGTAAACTTAAGGTTTATCTTCTCGATAAATACTGTGACTCATAGAGTAGTTCATTTTTGTAGTTATTATGGTGCCAAGATATATTATGTATTACTATAAAATGTACATTTTCTTCTTAATATTAATATGTGTCTAACTGAATATTTTCAGATTGTCAACCTCTTATTCCCTCCCCCTGTTGTCTTGTGCCCGTTGTGTGCTGTGCCTATTGTCGATGTGCTGTATTCTTCTATTATTTCTCATATTTTCTCTTTTCTCCCGTCTTGTCTAGTCTAGTCTCTCTTTTTGTTGTTGTTGTTGTGTGTGTGTACACTTCTTGTTTTGTTATACCCCTTTTTCCCTATTGTATTCTTAGGTAGTCACAAATATCTATTCATCATGTTTTATCCGGCTCAGAGGGGACCCTAATAATTACAAGCTCTGCTTTTACCAGGGTCTCCTCGTCTTTCTTTTAGTTAGCTATGTTTTTTATCATTATCATAATTTGTTATTTTGCTTTGTAAATGTGTTATGATCCAATGTTATGCTCTGTATGTCATTTGAAAGAAAGACGAATAAAATCTTATCTTATCTTATCTTATCTTATCTGAATGGAGCTTCCCCCTCCCGCGCAAAGCGCGGAAGTTTAAACGTTTCATTAAATTATTAGAGAAAGAAGACGATTCGTCATACCGTTTTCGATTCTTTATAAGGCCTATTCATCTGAATTCAGTTTCCCCCTCTTGCGCGAAGCGCGAAAGCGTTGACGTTTACTCATATCATTAGAGAAAGAACACGATTCGTTGTACCGTTTTCGACTCTGAATAAGCCCTATTAATTTTGTCTGAATTCAGTTTACCCTCTCTCGCGCGAAGCGCGAAAGCTTTATCGTTTCCTCAAATTATTAGAGAAAGAACACGATTCGTTGTACCGTTTTTTACTCAAAATAAGCCCTATTCATCTCAATTCAGTTTCCCCCTCTCGCGCAAAGCGCGAAAACTTTGACGTTTCCTCAAATTATTAGAGAAAAAACACGGTAGGTTGTACCGTTTTCGACTCTAAATAAGCCCTATTAATTTTGTCTGAATTCAGTTTCTCACTCTCGCTTTGACGTTTCCTTAAATTATTAGAGAAAGAAGACGATTCGTTGTACCGTTCTCGACTCGTCTAAATGAAGTATTCCCCTTCCGCGCGAAGCGCGTAATTTTCGGCGTTTCATTACAATATAGAGATAGAAAGACGATTCCTCGTACCGTTTTCTAGTCTTATTAAGCCCTATTCATCTGAATTCAGTTTCCCCCTTTCACGCGAAGCGCGAAAACTTTGACGTTTCCTCAAATTACAAGAGAAAGAACACGATTCGTCGTTCCGTTCTCGAGTCATCTAAATGAAGTTTTTCCCCTATATTTTTCCCCAATATTTTTGGCGTTTGATCACAATATATAGAAAGGAAGACGATTCCTCGTACCGTTTTCGAATCTTATTAAGCCCTATTCATCTGAATTCAGTTTCCCCCTCTCGCGCGAAGCGCGAAAGCCTTGACGTTTCCTCAAATTATTAGAGAAAGAACACGATTCGTTGTACCGTTTTCGACTTTTAATAAGCCCTATTTGTCTGAATTCAGTTTCCCAATATCGCGCGAAGCGCGGAAGCTTTGACGTTTCCTTAAATTATTAGAGATAGAAGACGATTCGCTGTACCGTTCTCGACTTGTCTAAATGAAGTTTCACCTTCCGCGCGAAGCGCGGAATTTTTGGCCTTTCATCACAGTATAAAGAAAGGAAGACGATTCGTCGTACCGTTGTTGACTCTTAAACTTTGTTTGAATTTAGTTTCCCCGAAAATTTTCAACCTCTGATTTCTTTAGCTGAAAATACAAGTATTGTAGTTGAAGTCACTCTCGAAATGGTCACAGCGGATAAGAAGTCACAGTTCGTAGGGAAAAAAACTTGTCGGCCGACCGACAATATACATCTCACCGACTTCAAACTTCTGCATTGATATAGTACACGAGGATCGAGCAAGAATACCGACACAGCTGACCCGACACAGCAACATATTTACCCGTGTCTTTCTTGCTCCCTCGACGAGACGACTCCACCCAACAACCCCTTCTCTCTTTTACTCCCACTCTTCCTCTCTCAGACTCTTATCTCCCCTCTCTCTCCTCTCTTTCATACCCCGTTTTTGTTTGTTTCCCTGTCACTCTTTTTTCTTCTTTTTCCTTTTCTTTCTTTTCTTTCTTTTCCTTTCTTTCCTCTCCTCCCTCTTTTTCTTTTTTCTCTTTCTTTCTTCTCTTTTCTTTCCATTCTTTTCCTTTCTTTCCTTTCTTTTCCTTTCTTTCTTTTCTTTTCCTTTTCTTTTTTTTCTTTTCTTTTCCTTTTCTTTTTTCTTTTCTTTCCCTTTCCCTCTCTTTTTTCCCTCTCTTTTTTTCCCTCTCTTTTTTTTCCCTCCCTTTTTTTTCCCTCTCTTTTTCCCCTCCCCCTTTTCTCTTTTTCCCGACGGCAGCGCAATTTTACCGACAAAATCCTGACAGGTGGGGGGGTGTCGCACCCCCCACACCCCCCCTTTGGCGACGCCCCTGCCTCCCGCGCGAAGCGCGGAAGCTTTGTCGTTTCATTAAATTATAAGAGAAAGGAGACGATTCTTTGTACCATTCTCGACTCTTAATCCTTGTCTGAATTCAGTTTTTCCCCGCCCGTGCGTAGCGCGTAAGCTTTGACGGTTCGTTAAATTATTAGAAGAAGAAGACTTTGTTGTACCATTCTCGTCTCTTAATCCTTGTTTGAATTCATTTTCCCCCTCTCGCGCGAAGCGCGCAAGCTTTGACGTTTCATTAATTCAGAATGTCAGAATTTTCTATTTTTTTCTTTGTCTGCTCCTTTTTCGTCGTATGTCCTCTTACTGCCCCTACCGCCCCTGGCTACGCGCCTGCTTTAAAGGGAAAATGAAACAAACATGATTGAATCATGATTGTGATAGCACACAATTAGGTTAGTAGTAATGAAAGGGAAAAAAAGATCTATTACACCAACCATGGAAAAATCACGGCCGGGAGCGTCATATCATAGTTTTGTGTTATTGAGCGAGGGCCGGGGCGTAGCGACCAAGCGAGATTTTGCAATGTTGAAATTGTGCATTCTAGAAAATTCCGCTATATTTCATTTTTGTTAGCTATATTTCTAAATTTCCTGGGGGACGTGTCTCCCTATCGGGCCCAGGATTGCCGCCCCTGTCCATGATTACTACCAACATGGGTTCAAATACAAGCACAAGCGAGTTGGTATATGAGCTGAATCGAAATGAAGGGCAAAATAAGAGTTATGAAGCGGCCCTACCGTTAATTTAAAATTTGACTGTTGAGTATATAGCTTCTATTTAAAAGACATCCAAAATATTGTTCCCTTTTCAAATTTCTCACTAAAGAGTAATGACCTTTGTAGCGCAGGGGCTTTTTTTCACGTTTAACTTTGAATCCGCGGCTCGAGATTTTATGTTGCCGGCCCGGCCCCCTCTATTCAATAACGTTTGCCAAGCCTTCTGGAATGACCCCAAATCTCCCGATTGCAGTTTTCCCTTATTCGTCGTTACTGTCACTTAGCGCCATTTCCTTGTCTTTCCCCCTTTCTCACCGAGTTTTCTCCCCCCCCCCCCCACTCAGTATAGGGTACGCACATGTATGTTCCCTCTCTTATTTGAAAGCACCTCTCTAGCTCCGGTGTAAGTCAGTACGGGCCGGATTTTTGTGTATTACGGGCCGGACTTTTTTGCGTGAAAAGTAACTCTTTATCGGAAATTTTGGGAACACAAATTCGGTCCCTCCGACGCCGGAGTGGGAGGGAGGGGGGGGGGGGGGGAGTTGGGCTTTCTTCTTTATCTTTTCTTTTCTCTTTTCTCTTCTCTTCCCTTTTCTTCCCTTCTCCTTTCTTTTCTCTTCTCATTTTTTCTTCTCTTCTTCTCCTTTCTTTTTTTCTCTTCTTTTCTTCCTCTTTTTTTCTTCTCTTTTTTTGCGCCGCCAATAGGGGGGGCCGCGGCCGTTTCGGCCCCCCCTGGATCCGCCACTGCATTTTTAAGGGTTATTTTTGGCAGAATATGGTACCCGGTTACTCGGACTTCCAGCTCGAGTAGGGCCCGGGGGGGGGGGGATACCTGTTTATAAATTAGTCAGAAGCTGAGCTCAAAATTAATGATATTGAGAGTCTGTGCGACCATCGCGGCCAGGATTTTGGCCAAAAAACGAAAAAAAAAATCAATTATTTTTGCGGGATTTCGCATCTGGAATTTTCACTTTAGCAAGATTATGGGTGAGATAATATCCCGAAGAAAATAGAAAAATAGAAAAGTTCTGAAAAGTGTGAGCACTTTAAAGGATCATATTGCAGTACAAAATCATACCCACGTTTAGGGATTTTTTTTTTGTGGCAAAAAAAGTAACCCATTAGAGCGGCACACCCCTGTATCATACATCGCTTAGGCGAGTAACCCTCCCCCCGCCCATTCCCGGGATTTGGCGTTTTAAATGGTTTCAACAGGGTTTACAGGGTTCAGAATTGAACGGAATAATCAATCTTACCATGGGCGTACAACATGATCTTACATAATATGTAGGGAGCGAATTAAGCATCGAGATTTATATACTCGATGCTTAGCTCGCGATCCCTTGAACTCTTGTATGACATTGCCCCCCTAAGGTTTCTTAAATATAGAATATTGAATATCGTTTGCAAAAGTTCAACATTTGAAAACAAAAATGACTTTCGGTTGCCTAATTGCCACATAACCACATAACAGCCCCCCCCCCCCCCCCCAACTTTGCATTTCTGTGAACAAGTGGCTTGCCATAGTCAAATTGTTACCCTTGGATCCGGATCCGGAGTATTTCGAGGAAGAGATTGGACTCAAAATGTCGTCCCAGGGAGAACAGAAAGACCTTGCTGCTGAATTCATGTCGAAGGTCAAGATTACTGATTATCCTGATCTAGGTAATTATTGTCATTCAATTTTGAGATCTATTCCGCTGCTGAAAATTCGAGCTGAGCTGTGCCTGTGTTGTGGCAGTCAGTATCAATGTGTTATGGCTGTGCCTCTGATCTGCAGTGCAGTGGAGTGTGGGGCGTGCCTGCGCCTGTGCGTTTTTTTTTGTGGCGAGCCTAGCCAGGCTGCAGCAGGCCAGTGCTGCGTGCCAGTGCTGCGTGCCCTGGGCTGCAGTACCTAGTTTCATGGCTAAATATGCCTTCACACTGTGGCTGAGCCTTTGAGTTACTTTAAATTTAGTGTCGAAAGCTGGTGTTTGTGTTGTGAGAACACCAACCCCATACATAGGCCCAGCCAGTAGGGGCGCTGGTCCGAGAATGAGGATCGTCCACATAAACGAGGATATCCTCGTAAACGCGTACAAATCGCGTCCTAAAAAATAAAGATCGTCTGCATTTTGGCTGGAAACACAAATACATGCCAGAAACACAAATACACGCCGGAAACACAAATACACACAGACGCAGTATACATGCAAACAACTGTTCTCGCACTGCCAATTTGATACTTACATTACGATTTTTACACAGCTATAAAAAGGACCAACATTTTTGTATGTGCCGAAGGTGAATAAATTAAGTATCAAATTAGCAACGCCAACGCGAAAACAGCTGCTGTTGTATACACGCTGCATGTGTTTGTTTCTACGGCAGAACCAACCAACAAACCAACTTTCCTAAACTTGCTTAATACCTTGTACCGGTAATCAGTTTTCTGCACAGCTAAAACAAAATCAGTTGTAAAAAATGATACCAAATTTTGTAACTTTCAGATCTACATCTGATCCTGTCTTTTTCGTCATGAATTAAGGATAGCTCAACCCAGAGTTTGTTTTTTGTTTTTTTGCACAATTTTTTGATATAATGCACTGTTAGGCAAATTCATGCAAAAAAATATATTAAAAAAATTGACTTGAAAACACATCACACAATTAGTCTGAACCGAGTCAGGAGCAAATTTGAAGAAATTATATTTTTAAATGTTGTAAAACCAAAGATATAAGAAGAAAACTGACCAAGTATCTGTACTAAAAATCGTACATGTAAAATTGGTCGTAGACATCGACAGCTGAATATGACGTGCACGGTTGCATTACGTGCGTTCTCGAATCCAAAATCGTACCTCACACACACACTCTCGCCATACCGCGAATGGTCCGTCGTGGGGAGCTAGCCGGCTGAGAGTTTGCAGCGATACCAACGCAGCTTCGGAGCTCCGCAGCGTGCCATTTTAGCGGGACTCGGAAAGGTTTGCGATGGGAAGGCAGCGGCCTAGCTTTTTGCCCAAACAACGCTAGATCGGCTGATGGCAAAATGAAAATAACTACGATCGAGAACATCGTCGGTTTCTTAACTTTTCAGTGAGATAATTCTGAATTCTAATTGAGACTATATAATAAATTAAATCGACAAAGAAACCTCGGTAGAACTCTTATAACTATACAAAAGCTTTTTTATTTCTTCATTTGACATTTTGTTTTCGACCATTTTTTCGTGCGCGAGTCAATGTAAACTATGTATTACCAAACTTTCAACATGCAATGAACGGGGAACACTCGCGGACCTCGTAACAAATTTGTTGCAAAAAAAAAAATTCAAGGGTGATTTTGAAGCAGTGAAGAACATTGGCGCTGCAATGCGCAGAAATTTACTTGAAAGAAACTTAACAAATAATACCTGAATTTTCAGAAAATCGTATTTGTATTATTGTACCTAGATGTGACTTGTTTATAAATCAGATTTTATGAAGATTTGTCGGGAAAAAATGTCAATTTTTTCCGTTTGGTGGTCATTTCTAGGATAATATTTTAAAAGTTGCATCAGTAATGGGCCCGATGTTTCTCTTATCGTACTCGCATGTTATTTCTACATAGATTAAACATAGGATGGTTAAGGGTAAGACCAGATAACATTATAAAAAAGATATATTCTTCCACCCTCCCATATCCAAGTTTTGGGCTGATTATTGCCGACCCACCGCAGCAAGGCCATTCAGATTTTCGTACGCGCGCAAAGCGCCCTCTAGTGCCCCATGAATGTGCCTAGCACTGTAGGGTGTTTGGGACTAAAATTACATAAATAACTTACACAGCAGACGCTATAGCATTGGGGTTTAGCTATAATGAAGCACTTTGTTCCCTAAAAAAGTATTTTCTGTTGAAATTTACAGTAGTAATCTGCTCAAGATTATGGTATTTTGATATAATGTAGCTTACTTCCTTTTTCTCTCACTTTGAAGGGAACCGATTTGAACCCAAGACTTCGGAACCCATCACTCGACCTCTCGATAGTCTAGATGAAGTCTTGTTATGGCAACCAGATGACCAGTTCAACGTTGCAAATTCCCCGCTGGCTACTCCAACGACCCCCGCTGAACCTCGACCTATGACCCTTGTTTGTCATGACATGAAGGGAGGTTACATTGATGATAGGTGAGCAAGATTGACTGTATATATGTGGAGAAGTCATGTGGAAAAGATAATGGCGCGGCCTCTGACCCTCATGTGTAGGGCTCGAGACTGACAGACGTAGGGACATGTGGGCACCCAGAATCTATGTCGGGACCCCCCCCCCCCCCCCAACAAAAAGGAAAAGATTTGTTTGTACATACAGTACATGTGTGGTTCTTGAATACAGGCTCTATAAAGTGCAATTTGGACCCCCTGCCCCCCCCCCCCCAAAAAAGGTGTGGCTTCCTGTTTATGTGTGCATGTGTTGTTATTTTAGATTGTTGGGGATAACAAAGTCCACTAAAATGACACCACTACCTTGGGAAGATACTTCCTATTTCATCTGATAATTTACAAAATATTTCTTTTAAAAATAAATTGTGAATTTGTTTATATAAAAAAAAATGAATTGACAAAAAAAATGTCAGGGCTTTACAATTATTTTTTGGGAAGGGGTCTGGATTGAACTGTTTACAGTCTGTATGTTTGAGCCCTGTGTGAAACCTTCATAATGTTGATGGTCCAGATTTAGATTTTGGGCGCCTGTGTGTTAAGGGCACCTGTTTGTGTTGAGCGATGGGCGTGTTCATTAGTATCCCAAGATGTTTAATTGCTGAAAACTGGGATTCATTATTGCAGATATACACTCTTAATATATGCACAGATTTTCAGGCTTTGTCCCCCTCAAAAAAATATCTTTCTCTTTATATACACCTGGTGACAATGTAAATGTTAGTAGTGAAGATTACAACATTTATAAAATAGTAACCCCATGCACACTTATTAATGAATTCCCCAAAATATATTCAGATATATCCCTGCCACATCCTAACCCCTTCCCTTCTCATTACAGATTTGTCCAAGGCGTACCCATCAGCTCTGCCTACCGCTTCTACCACTGGCAATACATTGACATCTTCATCTACTTCAGCCATCATTTTGTGACCATTCCCCCACCCTGCTGGACGGATGCTGCTCATAAGAACGGCACCCTCATGCTTGGTGAGCACCCCCCTCCCCCACCAACTCTCATGCACGTGCCCCCTTGCCCTAAGTCTGCAAGCACAGGTTCTAATTTGACACCTTAATAAAAAAAGGCATTTCTGAAGTGCCGTCTATCTAGAAATTCTATTCCGAGGCGCATTTATTATTACCCCGGCTATAGCTTAGCTGCCATTACAGCGCTCCAGCATTACAAGGAATTAATTCCTGCCAGGTACCCATTTACCTCATCTGGGTGGAGTGTGGCAAATGAAGATAAATGCCTTGCAAAAAGACATTAGTGCCGTGTCGGGGATCGAACCACGACCTTTGAATTTCAAGTCAAGTGCTTAAACCACTCAACTACGATACCTTACTACAATTCCTAAAGCCTTGTAGTCTCATAGTGCGGACATTGCTATGCACAACGCCTTGTCCATAGCCACTGAACTAAATTAATGTTCCTACAAATATTTTGCATCAATAACTTGATAGTCATATAAGTGGTCATTCACTTATGTGATAGGTTGGATAAGCAAAGTATTTTATTCTTATGCTTCCTTTTGTCAAAGATGTAGAAGTTGCAGTCTTGAACCAGTTCTTTAGTTCGGTAAATGGAAAAAATGAATGTGCAATATATTGTTCCACGCTCCCTATTTCTTACATGTATGACCAATCTTGCACCACATGTAGATCCTCTTTCTCTATTCTCTAGTACTGCTTAAGCATTGTTCTCACTCTGACCCCAGCCATTGTAAGAATATATACATATAATAATACATTTATATAGTTTTCTATTTTCTGGAGCTCTGTTTCGGTTTGTTAATGTAATCTTGAAATTTAATTGTAGTGATTTTAAATGTTTTACACCACAGCTCTTTGTCACAGTTGTCGAGAGCTACATTGCTCTCTTCTCCTTTGTCTTTAAAAAAACCGACTCTACCTTTTCTTAAATGCAACCAATTTTGTTTGTTTTCACAGGAACTGTCATCACAGAATGGCAAGATGGTAAGAAGAGGTGTGCAGAGATGTACGGGAGTGAGGCGGCGTGCAAGAGATTTGCAGACAAGCTGGTCGAGATTGCCAAGTATTATAACTTTGAAGGCTGGCTCATCAACATTGAGAACCCCATTCCAGTAAGCAATGTTTCAGTTAGATATTTTTGTTTACACTTGGCTGTGATTGAGATGATGAGGGTGAGGGTGAGGGTGAGGGGGAGGGGAAGGGGAAGGGGGAAGGGAGATGATGATGATGATGATGATGATGACGACAACGACGACGATGTCGATGATGATGGTGATGGTGATGTAGAGGAGGAGGAGGAGGAGGAGGAGGATATTTGGTCATTTTAGTGCATCATGGTGGTTTTGAATCCAGGACCTTCTGCTCCATGCCCCCAAGGATTGCAATATCCAAGTTTTGGATTGTTTGGAGGACAAAGGTTTTTTTTTCAGGTTAAAATCTTTCATTGACTCATTTATGTCCCAAGCCATGGAATAACGTACCCTTAGTATATATTATTTTCTAAATTCCCCATGCTTTGTATTATTTGTATTTATTACCATTATTTTGGTGGAGAACCCTGTATTTGCTATCTGGAATGAATTAAAAATGTTTCTTGTTCCAAGGTTTATTGATTACTGGGAAATTTGACAACTTTACAAAGCTAGAAATTGAAGTTTAGAATTTGAAAAAATCTTTAAGTTTGGCAAAGTATTTAAAGACCCTACCTTCAAATTATGCACATCCTCATCCATACTAGTGATTTTTTTGAAGGGGCATGTCATTTCCATTATCAAAGATTGTCGATGTCTGACCGCTTTACAGAACGGTTCTTCCTTTCTCTGTTTCTTTCAACAGCCAGAGCACATGCCCCAGCTCCTTTTTTTTGTGCAGTACCTCACCAAGCAGATGCATCAACATATCCAAGGGTCAAAGGTCATATGGTACGACAGCGTCATTGCCGACGGCTCGCTGCGCTGGCAGGACATGCTCAATGATAACAACAGGTAGGCATGGTGAATGTTGGAAGAGTGACAAAAGAGAAATAAAATGAAATAAAATATTCAAGCTATTCCAATTTCCCAGTTTGATTCAGTAGACTTTATTCAGTTATTATCACCACTTCATGATTTCTCATTACCAACAGCCCATTATGTTTTATAAGATTGAACAATGGACTCTCTACATAAAAATGGAACAGAAAAGTTGATTTGGGTAAAGTAAAATAAAATAGTAAGGTTTACTCATTTGTAGTACATGAAGGATCTAGTGTCAGGAATTGCATGTAGTCTGTAGAAGCTTTTATTTTCAAAAATATTTTTTTGAAGTCTTTTCTTGAACGTTAAATTCATTCTGCAGAATCTTCTTTGATGCCAGTGATGCCATCTTCTTAAACTACACCTGGAATGAGAATAAGCTGGCCAGCTCGGTACAGAATGCCGGCCCTCGAAAGCATGATGTCTATGTTGGGGTGGATATCTTTGGAAGGAACTGCTTTGGAGGTGGGGGATGGAACACTAACAAGGTACGGTAACATCATGTTTTATCTGAAGTATCAGCTTGAAGGCATCGTTTAACAATGTTAAATCTGAGATGCATGGCCCTACCTGTTATCAGTGTCTGTGATATGGTTTAATATTGAAGCCCTAAAAAAAAAGTGTGCTTCAAAATGATCAAGAATTGCCTCAAAAAAGTAAAAGACCATACTTGTTTTCCCTAATAGACTGTAGTGAAAACCGTTAGGAAAACACACAATTTGGTTTAGATTTCCAATCATAAATATCTTGATAATCAGACAGGCGATCTGCTTGTAAAATAAAGCTTTCTCTTGCTCTCTCTCTCTCTCTCTCTCTCCCTCTTTTGATTGATTAACGTAGATGATTTTAGGATTACTCACACCTCAACTTCTAGTTAACTGCTAGGAAAATTCCCCCATCTCGTCGTCGTCCCTCCCCCCCCCCCCCCCTCTCTGCAATTTGTGATTCTACGATAACAATCTGTGTAGGTAGTACCACTTCCAACCCGCTTACAATCAACCAACAGGACGATCCCATCCCCTTTCCCCCTCCCCCTCCCTCAGTATATTTAAATTCTATTCTTTTATCATTTTACTTGTTTTCTGTTTCCTTCAGGCTATGGAAGTGATAAAGAGGCAGGGTCTCTCGACGGCCATCTTTGCTCCAGGCTGGGTGATGGAGAAGCTAGGAGAGGCAGAATTTATCGCAAATGAGGACAAGTACGTTATCCCATAGCAGATCAGTGTCTCTCTTAAGCTACGGTCACAGAGATTTGTCACGAACGATGCGTTTGTACGAATCTTCCTATACGAATTCCAGAATTCGTAGAGATTCGTAGATGGGGCATAGTTTCTTACGTCCTTCTTACGGAGTTCGTACAAACGCTGTTTTATTTTTCGTTTTTGTTCTCGTAAGAATGCCTTATGTTCTTCTTACGTCAGAATTATGGCCATCTTACGAGTTTGTGTTCTCGCAAGATGGTTGTACCTGTACTAAACTGATGGCATTCTCACGTCTTTCGAAGAAGATCTTACAATTTTTTAGGTAAATTTTGTTGGGTTGCAAAAAAAGCGCTGCAAAATTGCACAATTGCATTATGATTTGATTATACATGATCATTTTGGTCTCTAACTTGGCAAAGCAGTTGATACATGTAGTTTGTAATCACTACAATTCATGTACAAATTGGTGATTGTTTGTTGAATTTAGTAATTTACATTCACATTAGTTGATTTTACGTACAGTTTTTATGTTTGATATCAATTATTTAGGGGTTGAAAATCAGAATAATTGATGCCAATTTGAGGATGAAATAGTGATCTATGTAGACCTTAAGAATACTGTGAACTGCTATAATAATTAATACATTTATATCATGCATTCCCCTGTCTTATGTGTGCAGAAAGTTTGAGACGTTTTGTTTCTCATGCTATGCTATATTCAGTAAGTGCACCGTCCTTGGTCAACTTGGTAGAGGGGTTGTAGACTAGTTGATATGTCTTCGGACTGAGCATGAAATAGTTCAGGGTTCGAGTCCCGCCGCAGCACCAATGGCCATTGGCAAGACATTAATCTACATTGCCACACTCCACCCAGGTATTAAATGGGTACCTGTAGGAAGGAATTCCTTCAATGCTGTGACCACCCAACTGGGTAGTCTACCTGGGGGGTAAAGACAAAGATCCTAAGTTGAACTTATCTCTAAGTTGGACTTAACAATTATGGAAAGCCATTAGCATCTTTGAAAATATTTTGTAAAAAGTTATTTTTAAAGGCAAAAAATGTTGATTCAAATCATTCATATTTTCTATTACGAAGGAGATTTTATCTTCTTGATGTGGAATTAATGAAAAGTCTAAAATACTTTTTTTGTTGCTTTAGAATATATTTTATTTTAAGGCTACAAATGGTTCTCCATAATGTTTTAGCCCAAGTTAGAGTTAAGTTTGACTTAGGATCTTTGTGAAACACCCCCAGAGCTGGGGTTAATGTTAGAGCACCGTGCATGGTAGATATGTGCGCTATGAATTTATCCAATATTAATGCTATTAGCACAACTAATCAGCAATACACTTTAATATCATCCAATCAATTTTCCTTTTCTTTTAATGTATCAGATTCTGGTCTTTGCTGGACTCCTTTCTGTACACCCATGGGGTCTCCTCCCTACCCTTCGTCACAAACTTCTGCAGGGGATACGGAGAATTTGGTTTTAAATGTGGAAATGTAAGTTGTTTTCAGATTAAAGGTACCGGTATTACAAAGTTTTGGTATGGGGTCATGAATTTGGTTTAAATGAACATATTAGAACCATATGCGATTTTACAATATTCAATGATCGTTGTCGCGGTTGAAATCAAGTCTAAAGTGATGAAATTGTAAATAATAAACTCTTTATGTTGTATAGTGCCCTCTCAAGACTGATATTACTGTAGCTTTAAAACAATGTTTTTTTACTACAATCGACCGATTTGCTATTCCCGTTTGGAAATTATATATCAGAACTGCATATTCTGAGATTTTCATGGTCGCAGCCACCATGGAATGGCCTTAATAGCTATTTCAAATTTACAGGGAGCACCGGTAAATTTTGTATTATTCTATTTCTCGGAAGCAGAAGTGTTTTGGGGGCTAAATTTTCTAGTGCTTATAATACATCCACAGGGGCATCAAAATATATCAACATTTTAAAGAATTACTATCAATCCAATTTTCAAAATTTCCCAAAACTTTGCATTACCTTTACATAATAGTATACTTATGAGCAAAATTTAGGAGACAATTGTCTTCGTGAAAATCTCTTTGATTTTTTATATTTAAATAATGTACTAAGTGCTAAGGGCCTTTGTATTGAATTTGATTTATTTTTACTTGTTTGAATTGTCCTGACAGTTGGCCAGTGTTTCATATGTGTAGGTCTCCTAAATGCATCCAAACATGTGCCTGCTGTCTTATCATATGAAGTATTAAAAAAAATTAAGTATATAAAAACCTACAAAATTATAGGCTATTGCATCACAGCCTCATCACAGAGTTGCCAATTTGTCCCCATGAGGCAAAGATTTTCATTTCATGAACTAAACCCTATAACTTTCATATCAGTTGGTTGGTATCATTTATCCATTTCTATTAAAGGTAATAGGAAGTTTTGGGAAATTTTGAAAATTGGGTGGATAGTGATTCTTTAAAATTTTGATATATTTGGATGCCCATGTGGATGTATTATAAGCACTATACAATTTAGCCCCTGAAACATTTCTGTTTTCAAGAAATATTGAATATAAAAATTTACCGGTGCTCCCGGTAAATTTTGATAAATTTCAAATAGCGCCTACGGCCGTACAATGGTAGCTGCGACCATGAAAATCTCAGAATATGTAGTTGTGATATATAATTTCCAAACTGGAATATCTAATCGGTCGATTTTAGTCAAGAAACATTGTTTTATAGCTTAATTAATATATTGACCTTGAGAGGGAGCTATACAACATAAACCGTTAATTACTCACAATTTCAAAACTTTAGACTCGATTTCAACCGCGACAACGATCACTTTATATTGTAGGATAGTATATTTCCCTTCAATATGTTCATTTGAACCAAATTCATGACCCCATACCAAAACTTTGTAATACCTTTAAGAGCAACTTAATCTAAAGCCAAAGTTCTCTTATAGAACCCACGATGTAGCTCCAACACTAGACTTTTTTAAAATCACAGAATGCATGTGAATGATGACATTAAAGTGTATCTGCATTTGAAGAGCTTAACTCCAAAAGGAGCTAAGTCCACTTTGGATGAAAATTGAGTTATTGATATCAGAACAACGTTCACTGAAGTACCCGTTTAAAAAATATAAAAAATCCTAAATTTGGGAGCAATTGTGAAAAGATGCACCTTCTAATATCCCTTTTTTATAAACGTCTATACTAAATCTGGTTAACAATTTCTTTTTCCTCTTAAGTTGCAAAAAATAAAGGTAAAGACCAGTTTTGGAAACGCCCCCCTCTCAAAAAATGAAATGGAAGCTCTTATTACCAATCATGTGAAAGAATATGTTTTGACTAATACATGATGATACAAAATTTGCCGGGAAACCGCCTACTAATTGATATGTTTGGTAAATTAGTTTATCTATTGTTATGTGAGAGATAAACGCATGTGTCGCGCACGTGTGCGTAGTCCCATATACATCTTTCTGTGTACAGTGCTTGTAACTTTACGAAGTCTGGGCCAAATTTCTTATCATTTTGATGATTCCAGAACCTTGCAGTACACACCAATACTTATATGCTAGATGATCAACCTTTTCTGATCGATTCCACAACGTTTCTTTCACAATGCAATTGCATGACCAGAACTGGTCTTTATCTTTAACCAGAATAAACTAAATCTGTCTTCAAGTTCTTATCTTTAAACTCTTCATTTCACCCCCTATTATCCTTTGCCAGGAGGTGATGAAGAAAGCATGGTGCAATCTGAGCAGTCAGCAGATAGTGCCTACCTATGGCAAGGAGCAGTTCGCTGACATAGAGGGCGCTGCAAAGAAGACAGTCATGCAGTACGTGGTGTCCGATGCCTTCAACGGAGGCGGTTGCGTGGAGATCCACGGCGGACTGGCAGCTAGCCAGGTCACCAGATGCAAGTAAGTCAACAGCAGGCGAGCGCGATAAAATCTAACATACTTTATGGAGATAAATATAATAGACACAAGTAAAACCAGCTCGCTGATCTCACATTCTTATTCATAATGTCCGGAAACCTTGTAAGTCTTCTCATTCTATGATATATCCCAAGTCGGCCACCCAATATTCAAATGTGCATCTTTTTTTTAATCTTCAAATATCAAATTGAAATCCAACTACCACATACATCTGTGAATCTTGATGTACACCCCCTCTTTTTTCTCTCTCTCTATTTTCCCTTTTACCAATATTTTGTCCTCCATATTTGTATTATTATGTATCCACTGAGGGTAGTCATGCTATCAAGCCAGCCAGCCTTACTTTATTCTACATATATTCTTTTGTCGTGTGTAAAATTTGCAATGTTTTGTTTATTATATATTTGTAAAAGTGCGAAAGAAATAAAAAGTCAAACAGAAATAAATAAATCAAATCAAATCAAATCAAATAGGCTGCAGAAAGTGTGAAGGGTGCTAAATGGTATTCTCTTGCAAGGTAATAACACCCTTTTGGCTCTGAACGGCCAAATAATTGATATTTGTATGTAGTTTCTGTAACTACATGTAATTAGATGATTCATGGTATGCAGATGATGTACTTTACTTGTGAACAGAGATCTTGAGTTGGTATCATATATTCTTCTTTAATACAACAATGAGACTACAGATGTAGTAACATTGATAAAGATATTATTGCTCAAGACTGAAGAAGAAAACAAATGGTTGGGGGTGCCAAGCGAGTAGTGGAAAATGTATTTTATTTACCGGTAAGCACAGTGCAGAACATTTCATTTAAAGGGGGTGTAGCATGGCAATTTCTGGTTAACGCCATCTACTACTTCTTTTGGACAACTGCAGGTAGACGAATGGACTTGATTAATGGTCAGCGCGTGTTAGCGCTCACGAAACAGACCGAAGTTCTCCTCACGCTTCAGTTTTGCGTATGTTGCACGCATGTGAATACTGCGGTCGCGTCGTCCGTAGTCTTACTATACCCGTCAGGCCACGGGAAAGACACGTAGTCTCGTCATACCACACCCCCTTTAAAAGAGTCAAGTCCAACTTGTAGTGTACAATTTTTTATTTTACCCCTCTTCCACAGGTTGTTTGCTACTGGTATCTCTGGGTCACACCCTCTTTTGGTCTCCTTCACTGCCAAGCATGGAGATAACTGCAAGATGTGTCTCTACCTATCCACCCCAAACAAGGAGATACTGCTGTGGAATACTGCAGGTAGAGTTGAGAACATGTCCTTAAAATTAGTTTACCCCTTTCAGGCTATTATTGATCTGATCTGCTATTAGGGATGATTATAATGACCATATATTGATACAAGGAGTACAAATATATACACTAGACAAAGGAAAGTTAAGAGATAGTGATAGGGAAAACAAACTTAAGGAAAGAAATATGGTCGAATGTTTCATTTTGATAGTTAACAGCACATGGTCATAATTCCGATCAGTCTTCTGATGGCATTCAAATTATGTAGAGGGAAACGTAAAATCATGAAGTAGAATGTAGAAATTAATATCACGTTTTCTCTCTCTCATCAAGATGACATGAAGGCAGGCGAGCAACCCATGAGTACCTATGGCCTGAGACTCTCTGCCCTGGTCGACCATTCCAATGTACCCGACTCCATTAAGTCCTCCGATCCAACCATCTTCTCTCCTCTGGTCGGCACGTGTCATAAGATCCTCCAGGATGCATCCTTTGGTATCGACAGCTCGGTGGTACCTACCCAAGGCTGGGTGACAAGGTGAGGTTTCTGAAGGGATCATCCAGAGTCTCTTCGTGCAATATATTTCTGTAAAAATTATCTAGGGTTCCATGGAGCAGTATGGTTTATGGGATCCTCTAGGATGCACTGTTTTAGTATTGACAGCTCAGTGGTACCTACCCAAGACTGGGTGACAAGGTGAGGTTTCCGAAGTGATCATCCAGAGTCCCTTGGTGCAATATGGTTCTGAAAGAATTATCTAGGGTTCCATGGAGCAGAATGCTTTATGAGATCCTCTAGGATGCACTGTTTAGTATTGACAGCTCGGTGGTGCCTACCCAAGGCTGGGTGAAAAGGTGAGGTTTCCGAAGGGATCATCCAGAGTCCCTTTGTGCAATATGTTTCTGTAAAATTTATCTAGGGTTCCATGGAGCAGTACGCTTTATGAGATCCTTTAGGATGCACTGTTTAGTATTGACAGCTCAGTGGTGCCTACCCAAGGCTAGGTGACAAGGTGAGGTTTCCGAAGGGATCACCCAGAGTCCCTTGGTTCAATATGCTTCTGAAAGGATGATCTCAGGTTTTAAGGAGCATTATGCATCCTCTAGGATGCATTGTTTGGGATTGACAGCTAGGTGACAAGGTGAGGTTCCAAAGGCATCATAAGTGGCAAATGGAGCAACATGAAATATTGCATCAAACTCTATTGAGTTTATTCAAAGTTTATTTATACACAACAATTTTCTTATTAAAGTCTTACAGGCCTTTCTCGATATTGACTTTCAATTTTATTTTGTGTACGATGCAGGAACTACCTAGTACCCGAGTCTGTCCTTACTGCTGGGGCTAAGATCACAGAGATTGGCTTGCTTTGCTTCTCAGCAGCTCCTGTCGACTCTTACTCAGTCAAGATCGGAGAAATCAAGGTGAGAAACAACAACAGACGTTGCAAATCCATGTTTATTGATGGGAACTATTTTCTATCACCTCACATTTGATCAGTTTGACATATTGGGAAGAATGTTCAAGACTTTAGTTCATTATAAACGAGTTTCAATAATATTTCGAAAGCAGTATTCAATCATGTTATTTACACTCTGGAAGCATGATTTGGTTATACCATCTATATCGTTAAAGAAACGTAGATGGAATGTAACTTGTATGGATGTATGTTATCCATACACCAATGTCATATCTTGTTTTAAAATGTACAATGCACAAAGGTAGACAATGTTTTAAATTTTCATGAACAGTTCGTTCAAACATCTGTTACTTGTTCTGCTTGCGTAATTGAGAGAGGACATGCGAGACCTAACTATCCTTTATTTTGAAGAAAAAAACTCTCTAAATATTTATAATTTTTCCAAACGCCAGGTGGTTGACCCCGGATCGCTTCGGGACCAAACGCAGCAGGTAACCGACCTATCCTGCCAGGATGTCACCTGGCATCCGCCCATCGCCAATGTTGTAGACCCGCACACCGTCGTTTCCCTCTGCGCCACCCTGACCTGGTCCTACCCCGCTGGCCTTGGGCACCACTTTGACATCTACTGCTCCGGCATCGAGCGCGACCCCAACCAGAGTCGCGCTGTCAGCAAGAGCGACAAGCTGTTCGTCGGGAGAGCTCACTCGCACAGCTTCCGCGTGTGTCATCTGCTCATCCCGAAGATAGAGAACGAAGGCCAGGAGGACTGCATCGAGTTCTGTGTGCAGCCGACAACGAGGGCAGGCTTCTCAGCACCTCTACTTGATGTCTCCAGCTGCAAAGTGGTGTACTCCAAGTAGTAGTCTGGGGGAAGTTAAGATTTTACTCATAATGTACAGTCAACCCTGTCTACAGCGACTACCCAAGGGAAACACAAAAAGTGGTCTTTGAAGACAGGTTCTTTTAATACATTTTCAATGAGTAACCAGTTTCAAGGGAAACAAAAAATGTGCTTGTTGTAGACAGGTGGTCTTTGTAGACAGGTGGTCACTAAAGCAGGTTTGACTGTATTTGGGGAGTTTCAGTCAATGCTGAATTCTTTCTTGTGATGATCATGGTTGTGTAAACAATACTTTTGGCAAACATTTCTTTTATTTGCAATAAGATACTCAATCACCACTCACCCTTTTCCGTGTATGTTATTTTTTGCTGCAGGGATTACCATGTGATTAATGCAATCTGTGATCGAATTGACAGTTATTACTGACTCATTTTAGATGAGAGTACAGGTATGGCTCTGTTCAAGTCGCTAATCATCATGAAAGTGAACATCAGATCAAAATCGGTATAATGTCTCTCATTCTGGCCTAAACAGGAAGCCTTTTCATTGCTCGATAGTTGTAGCTGTGGTAGGCAGCATTATAGAGCTATGTTTAGGATAAGAGTGTCATGTATTGGCATTAGTTTGTCGTCTTGCTAAATGCTATGAGTATGGTGAGTGATCCAACAATCAGGGCTTTGCTCCATCAAAGACAGAGTAGGGATAGGGTTGCAATTGCATCTTGAGTTAGGTTTAGGGTTAGAGTTAGGATTATCCCAAGTGTTCTTTCAAAGGTTGAGGTTAGGGATTCAGTTAGTGTAGGTCATTAACCATGGAGCAATTTTTGTTGGAGAGTGATGTACAACAATCACTTGACATGCCTCAAAGTTTCATGTTTCTGTTCTTAAACAGCAGGTTTATTTGCAACTATGTGTAGGTTTTAGCGATGTGCTATGTATTTATATGATTTCCTTTATTTGATTGATCTATGCATTGAATGAATACATTCCATACTATACGATAGTTGTCTGGATTATTTTTTTATTCTGTTGAAAGTACAAAAGATTCCATTACTTCTTTGAACCCCTATACTTATTTTGTACACCAATTTTACCAATCAAATTTGCTATCTTTCTTAATTCGTCAAAACTTTCCATTTATTGAAAAAAGTAAAAGAGAAAGAAAATGATAGATTTATCTCATCCGTAGTATATTATGTCTTTTCCTATTAGTAGTCAATATTACAAAATATCTTGTATCTCTGTATTTGTGATGGTAGCATAGCTAGAATTAAATCCAATCCAGCATTTTAAAATGTGCAATGAACATATATGTTGAAAAGGGATTTAGAAGATAAATTGAATGAGGTATTTTTATCCATGGACTTACTGTTACATTGTTCACTATTGTTGACTACCTAGTTGAAAGATGTACTCATGTAAGAAAGAATGTGTCACTCTCTCGGCCATTCATTTTTTGCAGAGTTTTAATCTTCTTTATGTAAATAATGAATGTGATAGTTTACAAAATTCCAGCAGTTGGCCACAGCAACTTTGTTCTCTCAATTAATAATTGATAATTAATAATTTACAATTTACATTCAATGCCCATAGCATGACAAAAATACTTTGAAAAGACGTAAATCAAAGCTCTTTATGTACAATTGCATTTAATCATGACCTGGCTGAATACTTATGTGTGAATTTGACTTGTTCAAGAAACCAGAAGCCTATATTTTTCAGATAAGTTTTTTGTGAAACTATATGTGCCTTGTGTCCTAAACATGTGTGATAAATGTATCTGTGTAGAGATAGTGTTTGAACAATTATTTGCAGGGCTGTTAATAGTATATTATCTGCAACATGTATGAATTACATGTATATAGTGATTGTGTAATGAGTCCATTAGCCACAAATCTATATTTCTTGACTTTTTCAACTATTTTATTTTCCTTCCATTAAAGGGAGTGTATCATGGGAAATACTAGTTAACGCGATCTACGTTTTCTTTTGGACAACTGCATGTAAACGAATGGACTTGATTAAATGGGTCAGTGCGCGCTGAACTGGGTCAGCACCCGCTAGCATTCGCGAAACAGACCGAAGTTCTCCTCACGCTTCGGTTTCACGTATGTTGCACGCACGTGAATGCTGCGGTCGCATTAGTCGTTTTATACCTGATTGGCCCTGAGTAGGGCCACGGGAAAGACACATAGTCTCGTCATGATAAACTCCCTTTGATATTATATATTCTGTAATCAGTATCATGTGTGCTTGGGGCAGGCGTCATCTGTGAGGGTAAAGTAAAAAAGGAAACAATGTTTCTTCAAAAAATATATACCGGTATTTTACCATGCCAATTCTGTGCATTTTGCAGCCCATGTGGGTATTTGCTACATAGCTTGCATGTCTTTTTAGAACCTATGCATTCTCATACATACTTGGGGTCTTGTTGCTAGAAAGTTTTCCATGCTTCCTATAAGCAGCTCAAAGAGGCAACAACGTGATACTTTTATTTTATTTCATTTTTTATTAATCAGCTATTTTTCTACAATTTGATAAGGCTCCAAGCTAATTGTATATTTGTCAGTGTTTATTTGTTTTTTGTTTTTTGTGGCTAAGCTGTAGTGTATTAGTAGTTTATGTAGATAAATATATTTTGTGTGAATAAATAGAGCATATACCTACTTATGAAATTTAGATAATTTACGCGCTTTTCTAACGTTACTTGTAGTTACGGAGCATCATGTAGTAGAAATTATAATCACAGTTTATTGATAGAATTCCTGAGAGGTAATATAAATGTAAAATGTGAGTCCTACTCGATAATCATGGGTCATGAAATTGTTTTGTGCCAGCAGGATATAGTATGTGCGTCTTAGTTTGCCATAGTCTTTCATTGAGGATAAACCATGTTATTATTTGGAGGGGATGGGGTTAAATATGGCAGTAAAAAAAAGGTCTGCAAAATAATGTTAAGGTAGTACTTGAGGGAGATATATATAGCCGTTCAGTTTACAATCATTTGGTGAATAGAGGTGCGTTATTTTTGTTAGGGGGAGGGGGGGGCTGTTACAGTAGACCGTGGTGGTATTTTAAAATAGATCATGAATTAATGAAGGAAAAAAAAATGTAACTTTCTGAATTGAAATTGAATCAAAGCTAAGATTAGCTATCAGCTGGAATATAATAATGATGATACATGTGAAAAATAGCCAATTTGCTGGAAACAAGTAAAAAAACTATGTATACTTCTAGCTGGGATAATCGCTAGTCTATAAATGTATTATTTTGCAGATTCATAAACTGCTTTGTTAATTTTGTTGAGCCTCGTTGAGACATGATCTGATAAATTGCCTTTAAAAAAACAATAGAATTTTTTCTTTTTGTATGAAATGGTGGACGTGAAAATAATAGCTGCTTTCATCAAATGCTCGGAAGCATATACTCACCCATGTGTGTGTTTATATGAGAAACAGGAATGTGAAGCATGTGACACTTTCAAGGCTGTTTACACAAGGATAAATAAACAAGGCTTTATATATAAATGTATAAGTGGTAAATGTTAAAGCATTTTGTCCGTTATAGTGCCATTGACAATACAAAGATCTTACAGCTATTTTGCGCACAGCCAACGAGTCGAGGCTTTTGGCTTTATTGTATTTCTAAATTCAAAATTGTTGCCGTTTCATTTTTATGCCTCCGTTACGAAGTAGCCGGAGGCATTATGTTTTCGGGTTGTCCGTCCGTCCGTACGTCCGTACGTACGTCCGTCCGTACGTCCGTACGTCCCGTTCTCGTGATCGCGTTATCTGAAGAACCGATTGATGGATTCCTGCCAAACTTTGGTCATATATGTATCTTGCAGAGCCGATGAACTGATTAGATTTTGGGGTCACGAGGTCAAAGGTCAAAGGTCACAGGGCTCATTATGTATGCAAAAACAGCTCGTGATCGCGTTATCTGAAGAACCGATTGATGGATTCCTGCCAAACTTTAGTCATGTATTTATCTTGCAGAGCCGATGAACTGATTAGATTTTGGGGTCACGAGGTCAAAGGTCAAAGGTCACAGGGCTCATTATGTATGCATAAACGGCTCGTGATCGCGTTATCTGAAGAACAGATTGATGGATTCCTGCCAAACTTTGGTCATGTATTTATCTTGCAGAGCCAATGAACTGATTAGAGTTTGGGGTCACGAGGTCAAAGGTCAAAGGTCACAGGGCTCATTATGTATGCATAAACGGCTCGTGATCGCGTTATCTGAAGAACAGATTGATGGATTCCTGCCAAACTTTGGTCATGTATGTTACTTGCAGAGCCGATGAACTGATTAGATTTTGGGGTCATGAGGTCAAAGGTCACGCGGCTCATTATGTATGCAAAAATGGCTTGTGATCGCATTATCATTAGAACAGATTGATGGATTCCTGCCAAACTTAGATCATGTATGTATCTTGCAGAGCCAATGAACTGAGTAGATTCTTGGGTCATGAGGTCAAAGGTCATGGCTCATTATGTATGCAAAAATAGCTTGTAATCACGATATTTTGAGAACCTGTTAATGGATTACAAATGAACTTGAATTTGAAAAATTTCTTCTGTTTTGGTTGGTAAAATTGCTCTATGACGGAGGCATCATTTTCGACTGCGCGCAGTCGAATTCCATCTAGTTTTAAATCTAGTTTTATTTTATTAAATTGAGTGTCTTTCAAAATGCTGAAATCGTTGTGTAGTAAATGAGTCGTGCAGTGAACTTGGTGAATACCAGACAAAAAAAATGACGGCAGATATTTTTATCAAAAAGCAAATGTTGATCAAATTGAGTGCTTTAAAAATTAAGGTAGTTCATAGGCTAAATGTATTAGATTAAAAAGGGAATTCCACCCTGAAATTAAGAAAGTTTGAATAGAAGCATAAACATGACAGTGTGACCAAAATGATAGAACTAGAGCTGTTATAGATGTTTGATTGTCAAATTTTCCAGCTGAATTTTGATACTTTTTTTCTTCTTTTTTCCTTGTGTGAAATAGTAAAGATTTTCTTAGTGTGATTTCCATAGATACTAAATACATTTATTTATTTTTGTTCCTAATAAAGTCGATATTTCAATAATGACTATTCTTCCAATTATTTATTTTCATCATCCAATTTCACTGAAATTGTGAATTTCTAATTTTTCTTTATTTGTGCAAGATAGTTTTATGTAAAGTAGTTTGTACTAAAAGTACGTTCTTTCTAGTTTCAACATAACACATTAAATCAGTTTCATAACGTCATCTGTATTTCAAGACAGAAGTTGCAGGAGATGAAGACTGACATATTAACACCACTTCGGTAATTATTTTTTAATTGCTCCCATTTTCAGGTGAAATATCCATGCATCTTCATGGAGAAGGGAGAACAAACAAAAATAGGAATACAGGTATATATGGAAACTTTAAAGGAGTGATATCTCAAGAGATAAAAATTGTCTGTAACTTCAATTGATTTAATTCATGTGTACAATTCACAAGTGAAAAAATAAATGCCAGTGTCCATTTCTTTTTATTCGGAATGTATCTTTTCATCAATAAAATGCTTATAATCATTGATACAGTGGAGTATTTGAAGGGTATGCAATATCATGTTGGTTTTTTAAGACATTTTTCTTTTCTCATTTGATGAATATAGTATAAAAGTGGCTTTCCATTATGTAAAGAGGCGTTACAGTTAGGGGTGGTATACTGAGAATGGTGTTATCTTTTACGTTACCAAAACAATATTAAATGTCGTAACAAATCAATATTAAGACAAGTCATTGGTTGATGTCTGTGCAAAGCTGGCTGCGTTCACGTAAAGTTAAAAGAGACATCTCTGTTAGTCCTGGGCCCAGTTGCATAAAACTTACCATTGATGGTAACTTTGCCATCAATGGCAACTACCATGGTAACAGGGCTCAACAGCCAATCAAAATCAAGGTTTCCATGGAAGTACCATTGATGGCAAAGTTACCATCAATGGTAAATTTTGTGCAATGGGGCCCTGCACAAATTATGAGCTTGTTATGAGAAGTAGCATTGTTTACCCTACCATTAAAGATAACATCTTTGTCACAATACAGCCCTAGAGCTTAGTAATAAGATGCAAACAGGGTATTTGTTTCCTCTATGTCCTTGTTAAAATTTCATTTTCCATTACATCCGCTATTGAACCCATTGCCTACTGAAAGCGGTCAGACTCTGTATTGAGCCTATGGGAATGGGAGAACCTGGTAGGCGATGGGTTATAAAGATGTCTTTTCTTTCTACACATTGGCAGGTATATGTCTCATTTATTATTTCTGTAATAATTATATGCTGTGATGCAAGTAATGTGATTGACATTGTCATGAGCAATGAAATAAAGCTATCTCTGTATATGAATTGTCTCCAATTGATTTTTTTTTGGGTTAGTGTACGTGTTTCATAAGTAGTTGAATGTAGAGAATGTGCCTGGACGGCGGGGTATCAAAGTTTGGGCTGAAGGTTTTTTTCTTCTTCTATTTCTCTTTCTCCACCTCCCTCTTTTGTCCTATTTTTGTATACTTCCTTGTCTTCTCCTTCTGCTTTGCTCAGTCTCCTCCTCCTTATTTGTACCCTGCCCCTTCTTTTCTCCTTCTAATTCTTCTTCTTCTTCTTCTTCTTCTTCTTCTCCTCCTTCTTCTTCTTTGATCTTCTTCTTCTACTTCTTTTTTTCTTCTTCTTTTTTTTTTCTTCTTCTACTTCTTCTCCTTCTTCTTCTTCTTCTTCTTCTTCTTCTTTTTCTCTCTCCATTTTCTTATTTTTCTCTCCTTCACTCCTCCATGTATTTGTTTATTTACTTTTCATATTATTACACGTATGTGTTAAATAATGTAGGCCTACATAATAATGTACCATGTTAGTGAAGTTTAATTTCCCAATAAAAGGAGTGACTACTATTTATGTGGGGCGGGGGTGGGCACCAGATTAGTTTTTGAAGCCTTGAATATAATATAGCGGGTAAAAAATTATGAATTTTTTTGTTGTTGAATTCTTCAACTTAAGTGTATTAATTGTAGAGTTTACATTGTTTTGCTTAACATTAATCTAGACTATTATATGTCATTCAGAGGTTATACATTCCTAAAATTTCCCAAGGGGGCATATATGGGGGCATCGCGAACCAAAAATTAGTGAAGGAATTCAGCTAGTGCCCATTCCCAATGGAAGCCCCCAGTTTCGCTGCTGGTATAGCTTTCAAATGTCATTGGAAGATTCAATTTGTGCTTTTGCCTCCTATCACAATTTGTCTGGTGGATCGACGTATCATAATAGACAAGGTCAAGGCCTTCTCTATAATATAGAGAAGGCCTTGTCTATCCGTTTATCCGTCTATCAGTTTATCCGTGTTTCGGTCATCAATCCTCGTCGGACCGTTTTCAATTAAGGTCTAGCGCCATCTCGTGTTGATGAATTTGCATTTGTTGCACAATATTCCATTCGCTTTTAATGTTATGAATGAAACTGAACGCGATATGTCACAACACGCGCGGTATATATTGCAAAGGCAAGCTGTGTAATGAATTTATCGCATTGCCAGTCATTATATTTACAGTAACCTCAGCTCAGACCAGTCGACATTGCCGAACAGCTCTTTCCACTTTTCCAGTATTAAACCTCAGCTCAGTTCAGTCGACACTGTACTGCCGAACAGCAGATTAGGCTCTATCCTGCGAACGATTTCTAGAGTGGCTAGACAAGGACAATTCCTGAAGTGAAGTGAGCCGCAGATACAGATGCACCAGCCTTGCGCCTTCCAAGCGGGTAACTTTTTAAAAACAGGATAGAATCTAGGCCAGGTGGTTCTGATGTTCCTTGACTCTAGACTCTAACTTCTAACTTCTATATTACTAAGTAAAGTGTGCCAAAAATCCCATCGAAATTTGAGCAAGAACAATGTCATATTTACAAGAAAAGGCAGCCACATTGTGTCATTATCATCATGTATGATGTAAATTGGACATTTGTTTTTGAAAAACAAAGGCTATGGCAAGGTTCCCATGTCTGCGCACTCATTTGTTTATGATGGGGTGACCAAAATTCACAGAGATTTGTGAAATATTAGAAAATGTGATAGTCTACAGGTATTCGATCCGTGATTTCTCATAATCTACACAAATTAATTTCCAAATGGATGGCAAAGTTTTTAAGTACCAAAAAAGTGATTGTCAAATTCCGGGGATATCGCAATCTCAAATTCAACGTCGAATCGGCGAGCGCTTCACACAGAACTTTACTCTTTAGCTTACATTTAGCGCATGCGCATAACGTTCATCCAATCTCAGCGAATTGCATAAATTGCAATTGGCGCCGACAAGGGCCCTTCTTATTGGTTATCGCTGGCTGCGATTCATTCAATGTTATATTAATGCGAGGAGAAAGCTTGCGATTTTCCGTTTGATCCGATAGATTTTTTCAGCATTCTTAAAAATGGTTAAGTATTTCACTTAAAGGTATTACAAAGTTTTGGTATGGGGTCATGAATTTGGTTCAAATTAACATATTGGAAGCATATGCGTTCATACAATATTCATTGATCGTTGTCCCGGTTGAAATCGAGTCTAAAGTTATGAAATTATAAATAATAAACTCTTTATGTTGTATAGCTCCCTCTCAAGGTCAAGATATCAATTTAGCTATGAAACAATGTTTCTTGACTAAAATCGCCCGATTAGCTATCCCCGTTTGGAAATTATATATCACAACGACATATTCTGAGATTTTCATGGTCGCAGCTACCATTGTATGGCTGTAGGCGCTATTTGAAATTTATCAAAATTTACCGGGAGCACCGGTAAATTGTTACATTCAATTTTTCTCGAAAACAGAAGTGTTTTAGGGTTTAATTTTTTTAGTGCTTATAATACATCCACAGGGGCATCCAAATATATCAAGATTGTAAAGATTCACTATCCACCAAATTTTCAAAATTTCCCAAAACTTTGTATTACCTTTAAATTTAAGTCTTTCCCAACTTTTTTTGATTTTTGACAAATTCTCATTTTTGTCATATTTAACTTTAAAGGTAAAGACCAGTAATGGTCATGCGATTGCATTGTGAAAGAAACGTTGTGGAATCGATCAGAAAAGGTCGATCATCTAGCATCTAGCATCTGCAAGGTTCTGGAATCATCAAAATGATAAGAAATTTGGCTCATTCTTCGTAAAGTTACAAGCACTATACACAGAAAGATGTATATGGGACTACCCTATCTCTCTCACCAGACCATGAGAGAAATAAATTTACCAAATATATGAATTAGTAGGCGGTTTCCCGGCAAATTTTTTATCATCATGTATTGGTCAAAATATATTCTTTCACATGATTGGTAATGAGAGCTTCCATTTCATTTTTTGAAATTGGGGCGTTGCCAATACTGGTCTTTACCTTTAAGGTACAAACTGGAATTTTGTTCTGAAATGTGTGTTGATTTTTCTATTTTATGTGTGTGCAATGCCATGTGTGCGTCGATTTATGTGTGGATCATTCCAAAAACTGTTAAAAAAACAAACCTAGAAATCTGCTAATCAATTTGTATGCCTCTGTCCACCATTGAATGACAGCGCTAGCTGTGAGATAAGATGAAAACAATGAGAAAGCATGATTTACTAGAGCGACATACATGATACATCTAGCCCTAAGGGCTCGCTGGTAATGTTTTTATGATATCAATATCATAAACATTTTACCAGCGAGCCCTGAAGGTTAATACCATCAGCCATTGCTATATCTATTTTATTTTCCTGAAATTTAATGCAGATTAAAAACTAGATGGAATTCGAGTCAAAAATGATGCCTCCGTCATAGAGCAATTTTACAAACCAAAACAGAACACATTTTTCGAATTCAAGTTCAATTGTAATTCATTAACAGGTTCGGTTCTTCAGATAACGCGATCACGAGCCGTTTTTGCATACATAATGAGCCCTGTGACCTTTGACCTTTGACCTCGTAACCCCAAAATCTATTCAGTTCATCGGCTCTGCAAGATACATACATGACCAAAGTTTGGCAGGAATCCATCAATCGGTTCTTCAGATAACGCGAGAACGGGACGTACGTACGTACGTACAGACGTACGTACGTACAGACGGACGGACGGACGGACAACCCGAAAACATAATGCCTCCGGCTACTTCGTAACGGAGGCATAAAAATCAAATAAACACCACTTTTGGGCCGAAATAGCAAGGGCCGGAGTAGTTCAGCATTTTGGCTGAAAAACTTCAAATATTTAAAAAGGTTAGTTTCCTCACAACAAATGTCTCTATATGCCATGAGATGGATCCTGACCCCCATCTGCCTTTGAAAGGGGTGTAGGGGAAAAATATTGTAAAAAATAAAAAAAACACCACTTTTGGGCCGAAATGGCAAGGGCCGGAGTGGTTCAGCATTTTGGCTGAAAAACTTCAAATATTTGAAAAGGTTAGTTTCCTCACAACAAATGTCTCTACATGCCATGAGATGGACGTCGACTCTCATTTGCCTTTGAAAGGGGTGTAGGGGCAAATATTGTAAAAAATAAAAAAAACCCACTTTTGGGCCGAAATGGCAAGGGCCGGAGTGGTTCAGCATTTGGGCTGAAAAACTTCAAATATTTAAATGGGCTAGTTTCCTCACAATAAAAGTCTCTACATGCCATGAGATCGACATAGACCCTCATTTGCCTTTGAAAGGGGTGTAGGGGCAAATATTGTCAAAAATCAAATAAACACCACTTTTGGGCCAAAATGGCAAGGGCCGGAGTGGTTCAGCATTTTGGCTGAAAAACTTCAAATATTTAAAAAGGTTAGTTTCCTCACAACAAATGTCTCTACATGCCATGAGATGGATCCTGACCCCCATCTGCCTTTGAAAGGGGTGTAGGGGCAAATATTGTAAAAAATCAAATAAACACCACTTTTGGGCTGAAATGGCAAAGGCCGGAGTGGTTCAGCATTTTGGCTGAAAAACTTCAAATATTTAAATGGGCTAGTTTCCTCACAACAAATGTCTCTTCATGCCATGAGAAGGACCCCAACCCTGATATGCCTTTGAAAGGGGTATGGGGGCAGATATTGTAAAAAATCAAATAAACACCACTTTTGGGCTGAAATGGCAAGGGCCGGAGTGGTTCAGCATTTTGGCTGAAAAACTTCAAATATTTAAATGGGCTAGTTTCCTCACAACAAATGTCTCTTCATGCCATGAGAAGGACCCCAACCCTGATATGCCTTTGAAAGGGGTATAGGGGCAGATATTGTAAAAAATCAAATAAACACCACTTTTGGGCTGAAATGGCAATGGCTGGAGTGGTTCAGCATTTTGGCTGAAAAACTTCAAATATTTAAATAGGCTAGTTTCCTCACAACAAATGTCTCTACATACCATGAGATGGATCCTGCCGCCTATCTGCCTTTGAAAGGGGGTGTAGGGGCAAATATTGTAAAAAATCAAATAAACACCACTTTTGGGCTGAAATGGCAAAGGCTGGAGTGGTTCAGCATTTTGGCTGAAAAACTTCAAATATTTAAATGGGCTAGTTTCCTCACAACAAATGTCTCTTCATGCCATGAGAAGGACCCCAACCCTGATATGCCTTTGAAAGGGGTATAGGGGCAGATATTGTAAAAAATCAAATAAACACCACTTTTGGGCTGAAATGGCAAGGGCCGGAGTGGTTCAGCATTTTGGCTGAAAAACTTCAAATATTTAAATGGGCTAGTTTCCTCACAACAAATGTCTCTTCATGCCATGAGAAGGACCCCAACCCTGATATGCCTTTGAAAGGGGTATAGGGGCAGATATTGTCAAAAATCAAATAAACACCACTTTTGGGCTGAAATGGCAATGGCTGGAGTGGTTCAGCATTTTGGCTGAAAAACTTCAAATATTTAAATAGGCTAGTTTCCTCACAACAAATGTCTCTACATACCATGAGATGGATCCTGCCGCCTATCTGCCTTTGAAAGGGGTGTAGGGGCAAATATTGTAAAAAATTAAAAAAACACCACTTTTGGGCCGAAATGGCAAGGACCGGAGTGGTTCAGCATTTTGGCTGAAAAACTTCAAATATTTAAATGGGCTAGTTTCCTCACAACAAATGTCTCTACATGCCATGAGATGGACCCAAACCCTGATATGCCTTTGAAAGGGGTGTAGGGGAAAATATTGTAAAAAATTGAAAAAACACCACTTTTGGGCCGAAATGACAAGGGCCGGAGTGGTTCAGCATTTTGGCTGAAAAACTTCAAATATTTAAATAGGCTAGTTTCCTCACAACAAATGTCTCTACATACCATGAGATGGATCCTGCCCCCCATCTGCCTTTGAAAGGGGGTGTAGGGGCAAATATTGTAAAAAATCAAATAAACACCACTTTTGGGCCGAAATGGCAAGGGCCGGAGTGGTTCAGCATTTTGGCTGAAAAACTTCAAATATTTAAATAGGCTAGTTTCCTCACAACAAATGTCTCTTCATACCATGAGATCGATCCTGCCCCCTATCTGCCTTTGAAAGGGGTGTAGGGGCAAATATTGTAAAAAATTAAAAAAACACCACTTTTGGGCCGAAATGACAAGGGCCGGAGTGGTTCAGCATTTTGGCTGAAAAACTTCAAATATTTAAATAGGCTAGTTTCCTCACAACAAATGTCTCTACATGCCATGAAATGGATCCTGACCCCCATCTGCCTTTGAAAGGGGTGTAGGGGCAAATATTGTAAAAAATCAAATAAACACCACTTTTGGGCTGAAATGGCAAGGGCCGGAGTGGTTCAGCATTTTGGCTGAAAAACTTCAAATATTTAAATGGGCTAGTTTCCTCACAACAAATGTCTCACATGTCATGAGATGGACCCCAACCCTGATATGCCTTTGAAAGGGGTATAGGGGCAGATATTGTAAAAAATCAAATAAACACCACTTTTGGGCTGAAATGGCAAGGGCCGGAGTGGTTCAGCATTTTGGCTGAAAAACTTCAAATATTTAAATGGGCTAGTTTCCTGATAATAAATGTCTCTACATGCCATGAGATGGACCCTAACCCTGATATGCCTTTGAAAGGGGTGTAGGGGCAAATATTGTAAAAAATCAAATAAACACCACTTTTGGGCCAAAATGGTAAGGGCCCGGAGTGGTTCAGCATTTTGGCTGAAAAACTTCAAATATTTAAATAGGCTAGTTTCCTCACAACAAATGTCTCTACATGCCATGAGATGGATCCTGCCCCCCATCTGCCTTTGAAAGGGGTGTAGGGGCAAATATTGTAAAAAATCAAATAAACACCACTTTTGGCCCAAAATGGTAAGGGCCGGAGTGGTTCAGCATTTTGGCTGAAAAACTTCAAATATTTAAATAGGCTAGTTTCCTCACAACAAATGTCTCTACATGCCATGAGATGGATCCTGCCCCCCATCTGCCTTTTAAAGGGGGTGTAGGGGCAAATATTGTAAAAAATCAAATAAACACCACTTTTGGGCTGAAATGGCAAAGGCCGGAGTGGTTCAGCATTTTGGCTGAAAAACTTCAAATATTTAAATGGGCTAGTTTCCTAACAATAAAAGTCTCTACATGCCATGAGATGGATCCTGACCCCCATCTGCCTTTGAAAGGGGTGTAGGGGCAAATATTGTAAAAAATCAAATAAACACCACTTTTGGGCCGAAATGGCAAGGGCCGGAGTGGTTCAGCATTTTGGCTGAAAAACTTCAAATATTTAAATAGGCTAGTTTCCTGATAATAAATGTCTCTACATGCCATGAGATGGATCCTACCCCCCATCTGCCTTTGAAAGGGGGTGTAGGGGCAAATATTGTAAAAAATCAAATAAACACCACTTTTGGGCTGAAATGGCAAAGGCCGGAGTGGTTCAGCATTTTGGCTGAAAAACTTCAAATATTTAAATGGGCTAGTTTCCTAACAATAAAAGTCTCTACATGCCATGAGATCGACATAGACCCTCATTTGCCTTTGAAAGGGGTGTAGGGGCAAATATTGTAACAAATCAAATAAACACCACTTTTGGGCCAAAATGGTAAGGGCCGGAGTGGTTCAGCATTTTGGCTGAAAAACTTCAAATATTTAAATGGGCTAGTTTCCTCGCAACAAATGTCTCTACATGCCATGAGATGGACCCCAACCCTGATATGCCTTTGAAAGGGGTATAGGGGCAGATATTGTAAAAAATAAAATAAACACCACTTTTGGGCCGAAATGGAAAGGGCCGGAGTGGTTCAGCATTTTGGCTGAAAAACTTCAAATATTTAAATGGGCTAGTTTCCTCACAATAAATGTCTCTACATGCCATGAGATGGACGTCCACTCTCATTTGCCTTTGAAAGGGGTGTAGGGGCAAATATTGTAAAAAATCAAATAAACACCACTTTTGGGCCGAAATGGCAAGGGCCGGAGTGGTTCAGCATTTGGGCTGAAAAACTTCAAATATTTAAATGGGCTAGTTTCCTCACAATAAAAGTCTCTACATGCCATGAGATGGACCCCAACCCTGATATGCCTTTGAAAGGGGTATAGGGGCAGATATTGTAAAAAATAAAATAAACACCACTTTTGGGCCGAAATGGAAAGGGCCGGAGTGGTTCAGCATTTTGGCTGAAAAACTTCAAATATTTAAATGGGCTAGTTTCCTCGCAACAAATGTCTCTACATGCCATGAGATGGACCCCAACCCTGATATGCCTTTGAAAGGGGTATAGGGGCAGATATTGTAAAAAATAAAATAAACACCACTTTTGGGCCGAAATGGAAAGGGCCGGAGTGGTTCAGCATTTTGGCTGAAAAACTTCAAATATTTAAATAGGCTAGTTTCCTGATAATAAATGTCTCTACATGCCATGAGATGGATCCTGCCCCCCATCTGCCTTTGAAAGGGGGTGTAGGGGCAAATATTGTAAAAAATCAAATAAACACCACTTTTGGGCTGAAATGGCAAAGGCCGGAGTGGTTCAGCATTTTGGCTGAAAAACAATAAATGTCTCTACATGCCATGAGATGGACGTCGACTCTCATTTGCCTTTGAAAGGGGTGTAGGGGCAAATATTGTAAAATATCAAATAAACACCACTTTTGGGCCGAAATGGCAAGGACCGGAGTGGTTCAGCATTTTGGCCATTTTTGATCCTGCCCCCCATCTGCCTTTGAAAGGGGGTGTAGGGGCAAATATTGTAAAAAATCAAATAAACACCACTTTTGGGCTGAAATGGCAAAGGCCGGAGTGGTTCAGCATTTTGGCTGAAAAACTTCAAATATTTAAATGGGCTAGTTTCCTAACAATAAAAGTCTCTACATGCCATGAGATGGATCCTGACCCCCATTTGCCTTTGAAAGGGGTGTAGGGGCAAATATTGTAAAAAATCAAATAAACACCACTTTTGGGCCGAAATGGCAAGGGCCGGAGTGGTTCAGCATTTTGGCTGAAAAACTTCAAATATTTAAATAGGCTAGTTTCCTCACAACAAATGTCTCTACATGCCATGAAATGGATCCTGACCCCCATCTGCCTTTGAAAGGGGTGTAGGGGCAAATATTGTAAAAAATCAAATAAACACCACTTTTGGGCTGAAATGGCAAGGGCCGGAGTGGTTCAGCATTTTGGCTGAAAAACTTCAAATATTTAAATGGGCTAGTTTCCTCACAACAAATGTCTCACATGTCATGAGATGGACCCCAACCCTGATATGCCTTTGAAAGGGGTATAGGGGCAGATATTGTAAAAAATCAAATAAACACCACTTTTGGGCTGAAATGGCAAGGGCCGGAGTGGTTCAGCATTTTGGCTGAAAAACTTCAAATATTTAAATGGGCTAGTTTCCTGATAATAAATGTCTCTACATGCCATGAGATGGACCCTAACCCTGATATGCCTTTGAAAGGGGTGTAGGGGCAAATATTGTAAAAAATCAAATAAACACCACTTTTGGGCCAAAATGGTAAGGGCCCGGAGTGGTTCAGCATTTTGGCTGAAAAACTTCAAATATTTAAATAGGCTAGTTTCCTCACAACAAATGTCTCTACATGCCATGAGATGGATCCTGCCCCCCATCTGCCTTTGAAAGGGGTGTAGGGGCAAATATTGTAAAAAATCAAATAAACACCACTTTTGGGCTGAAATGGCAAAGGCCGGAGTGGTTCAGCATTTTGGCTGAAAAACAATAAATGTCTCTACATGCCATGAGATGGACGTCGACTCTCATTTGCCTTTGAAAGGGGTGTAGGGGCAAATATTGTAAAATATCAAATAAACACCACTTTTGGGCCGAAATGGCAAGGGCCGGAGTGGTTCAGCATTTTGGCCATTTTTTATCCTGCCCCCCATCTGCCTTTGAAAGGGGGTGTAGGGGCAAATATTGTAAAAAATCAAATAAACACCACTTTTGGGCCAAAATGGTAAGGGCCCGGAGTGGTTCAGCATTTTGGCTGAAAAACTTCAAATATTTAAATAGGCTAGTTTCCTCACAACAAATGTCTCTACATGCCATGAGATGGATCCTGCCCCCCATCTGCCTTTGAAAGGGGTGTAGGGGCAAATATTGTAAAAAATCAAATAAACACCACTTTTGGGCTGAAATGGCAAAGGCCGGAGTGGTTCAGCATTTTGGCTGAAAAACAATAAATGTCTCTACATGCCATGAGATGGACGTCGACTCTCATTTGCCTTTGAAAGGGGTGTAGGGGCAAATATTGTAAAATATCAAATAAACACCACTTTTGGGCCGAAATGGCAAGGGCCGGAGTGGTTCAGCATTTTGGCCATTTTTTATCCTGCCCCCCATCTGCCTTTGAAAGGGGGTGTAGGGGCAAATATTGTAAAAAATCAAATAAACACCACTTTTGGGCTGAAATGGCAAAGGCCGGAGTGGTTCAGCATTTTGGCTGAAAAACTTCAAATATTTAAATGGGCTAGTTTCCTCACAATAAATGTCTCTACATGCCATGAGATGGACGTCGACTCCCATTTGCCTTTGAAAGGGGTGTAGGGGCAAATATTGTAAAAAATCAAATAAACACCACTTTTGGGCCGAAATGGCAAGGGCCGGAGTGGTTCAGCATTTTGGCTGAAAAACTTCAAATATTTAAATAGGCTAGTTTCCTGATAATAAATGTCTTTACATGCCATGAGATGGACGTCGACTCTCATTTGCCTTTGAAAGGGGTGTAGGGGCAAATATTGTAAAAAATCAAATAAACACCACTTTTGGGCCGAAATGGCAAGGGCCGGAGTGGTTCAGCATTTTGGCTGAAAAACTTCAAATATTTAAATAGGCTAGTTTCCTCACAACAAATGTCTCTACATGCCATGAGATGGATCCTGACCCCCATTTGCCTTTGAAAGGGGTGTAGTGGCAAATATTGTAACAAATAAAAACTAGATGGAATTCGACTGCGCGCAGTCGAAAATGATGCCTCCGTCATAGAGCAATTTTACAAACCGAAACGGAAGAAATTTTTCAAATTCAAGTTCAATTGTAATCCATTAACATTTTCTCAGAATATTGTGATTACAAGCAATTTCTCATATACATATATGACCCTTTGATCTTTGACCTCATGACCCTAAAATCTACTCAGTTCATTGGCTCTGCAAGATTTCTTGAGTTAAATAGTAATCCATCTGTCAGTTCTAATGAGAATGCGTCCACAAGCTATTTTTGCATACATAATGAGCCCATGACCTTTGATCTTATGAACCATTCATTGGCTCTGCAAGATACATAAATGATCTAAGTTTGGCAGGAATCCATCAATCTGTTCTAATGATAATACGATCACAAGCTATTTTTGCATACATAATGAGCCGCATGACCTTGACCTTTACCTCATGACCCCAAAATCTAATCAGTTCATCAGCTCTGCAAGTAACATACATGACCTAAGTTTGGCAGGAATCCATCAATCGGTTCTTGAGATAAGGCGATCACGAGCTGTTTTTGCATACACAATGTGCGCTTTGACCTCGTGACCCCAAAATCTAATCACTTCATTGGCTTTGCAAGATACATACATGACCAAAGTTTGGCAGGAATCCATCAATCGGTTCTTCAGATAACGCGATCACAAGCTGTTTTTGCATACATAATGAGCCCTTTGACCTTTGACCTCGTGACCCCAAAATCTAATCAGTTCATCAGCTCTGCAAGATACATACATGACCAAAGTTTGGCAGGAATCCATCAATCGGTTGTTCAGATAACGCGATCACAAGCTGTTTTTGCATACATAATGTGACCTTTGACCTTTGACCTACGTGCTCCAAAATCTAATCAGATTGTCTTCCTATGGTGATACACACTATCATTCAGTTTGAAGTTTAAATCTCCAGTGGTTCTTCAGATATTATGATAACAATCTCAATGTATGGAATTTCATAAGTTGACCTCTGTGACCCTTGACCTTTGACCTACGTGCTCCAAAATCTAATCAGATCGTCTTCCTATGGTGATACATACTATCCTTAAGTTTGAAGTTTTTTACATCTCCAGTGGTTCTTGAGATATCATGATAACAATCTCAATGTATGGAATTTCATAAGTTGACCTCTATGACCCTTGACCTTTGACCTACGTGCTCCAAAATGTAATCAAATTGTTTTCCTATAGTGATACACACTATCACTAAGTTTGAAGTTTAAATCTCCAGTGGTTCTTGAGATATCATGATAACAATCTCAATGTATGGAATTTCATAAGTTGACCTCTGTGACCCTTGACATACGTGCTCCAAAATCTAATCAGATCGTCTTCCTATGGTGATACATACTATCCTTAAGTTTGAAGTTTAAATCTCAAATGGTTCTTGAGATATCGCGCTAACAAACTCAATACAAGGAATTTCATAAGTTGACCTCTGTGACCTTTGACCTACGTACTCCAAAATCTAATCAGATCGTCTTCCTATGGTGATAAATACTATTCCCGAGTCTTAAGTTTAAATCTTAAATGGTTCTTGACGGACGGACGGACGGACGTTCGGTACGACGTACGGACAGACAACCCGAAAGCATGATGCCTCCGGCACCACCTTCGGTGGCGGAGGCATAAAAAATAAGTGTGTGTCATGGTAGAGGGCAATTACAGTTACTGATAAATTTGAGTTCTGGTTAAACAAAAAATTGATTTCTCACAGAATCAAACGTACACTGAATTTTCAAGATTACAAATAAATGTCATTTGCAAAATCATTTTGGTAGAAAATGTATACTGGCTGAAAGATAAGGAAATCAAGGTAAGTAGGCCCGACACCACTTGTGTAGTCCCATATACATCTTTCTGTGTTCAGTGCTTGTTACTTTACCAAGACTGGGCCAAATTTATTATGATTTTTATGACTCCAGAACCTTGCAGAAGTTGCAGTTGGCCTACACACCAATACTTTACATGCTACATTATCTACTTTTTTCTGATCCATTCCACACCTTTTCTTTCACAATGCAATCGCATGACCAAAATTCAACTTTATTTTTAATGACTGTGATGATGTATTAATCTACATGTATACAAAAAGAAATGAAGATGTTTACAATTAACCCATAGAGGGCTATTTGATTTAGCTATAGCATGCATTTCCCTTGGACTCCAGTAGTCTTAGTATATACAGGTACCATCATCGACGGGTTAACATGTTTCATTGTTGGAAATGTACATGTAGCACAAAAATGCTCAAGAGTGTACAAGTAACAGCAGTGGTACTCTTGTAGCAACCCCCAAAATGGACTTCTACTGCTTCATAGGCTCAATCACATTTCTTGTTGTCTCTTTTATTTCAGAATAAAGTAGACAAGGAATGGACAAAGAATGGACCACTCATATGAGAAAGGTATGTGTGATCAGAATCATCTTTTGTGTATATTATAAATTTATAGCAACATAAAAAACGTCGCTCATGTTTGTTGAATGGTATGGAAGGATGTTTGTGTCGTAATGAAGACAGTTCCCTTCTGGACTGGTAATTGGTTCCCTTGAAAAGAAAACCGTCACCAGTAGTATACGTTTCAGGAGACATGAGATATATAAAAACAATGCATATAAACTTAAAGTGATATTGGAATATAATGTTGCTGCAGTTATTCAAATTCTTTGTGTGGTTCGTTGCTCATTTAGGAAAAGGATTAAGACGAAGCAGACGTGGAACAGATGACATGTCCGACAGTTACAGTGGTACAGAGAGAGTGACAGACTGGGACAGAGGGAGAAACAAGCATGACCATTCCCACCACGGGGATGACGGGTCCAGGAGAAGCCAGAGCTTCAGTGAGGACAGTCATCACCACTGTCATAGCGATGGCAGTGGAGGACCCAAAGCTAGGAAACAGAAGGTCAAGATCTTACAGAGACCACGGCAAACGTCCGGTCAGAGACATAGATCGGATCGTGATTTGAACTCGGGATTCAGAGGTTCATCTCCCGATGTCATAGACCTCGACGATGTTGGGTCAAGTAGCAGTCAAGAGGTCTCCGGGGCATCATCCAGTCAGTACATGACTGCAGGACAAGATCCAAGTCCTCCAAACACCATGGATGGTGAGAGACAGTCCAACATGTACGAGACGGAGAAGTGTCCAAAGAGTGTCGGTGAGTTGCTGAAGCCGGAAGTCAACAGCGATGCAAGTTGTGCTCAGAATCCACTTCTTGGAGGACTTCCTCATTTTGCCAATCTAGCAGGACTGCAAGCAACAGCAGCCATCGATGCGAGTATCTCTTCCAGTATTCAGCTTCTTCAGTATTACCAACAGCAGCAGATGCTGGCGGCACATTTTGGATTGACAGGTTTTGGACAGACTGGCTTGTTTCCTAGCCTACCCCTAGCTCCACCTTTACCCATGACAATGCCCTGTGCAAACTCCATTCACACACCTTTTCTCCCATGCTCATGCGTGACTTGCCAATCGGCCATGCTTACTCAGGATTTGAGCCGGCTGTTGCCTCAGTACGGTCAAACCGGACAGTATGCACCACCGATGCCCACCTTGCCAGTGCCTCAGCAACAAGGGTTGGTTCCCCCTCAAAGCCAGGACGTTCAGGCCCTCCTCAGACTCCTGCATCAGAATGATGGACATGACGTCCAAGCAGTGATGCCGCAGAGCTGCCAGGAGTGTGCATGTGAGACAGAGTGCAATGCTGCCCCATTCCATGTCCCCCATGTCAACAAAGAACCACCACCCCCAGTTGTGTCATCCAACCTTCCGATGGCGCAGCACCAACCGTCCAACTACTCACCGTCTCACCACTCGCACCAGGGTATACCATTTAGTCCCTACAGACAGAGCGGAGGGTTACCATCGGGTTCAGGAGCTGGCAGCAACATGACACCCCTCAGACAAGCCATGACCAGCACCCTATGCAGTAGCCCTCTGCAATCCCTTATAACTCAGCTCAATGAAAGCGGACTGTCAGCAGTCAGTGCCATCCAGTTCCAGAGCCCTGACAAGAACAATACTTCCAAAGGTAATAATAATAATAATATTTAGTGCTTGCCCGCACACACTGTGTGCACAATCTCCACTCCCTGGGGAGCATTCCAGCCAAGAGGTTCATCCTGTTTCCTCAGATAAAAAAAGAAAAATATGTGTTGTGCACTCAGACTTTGAAAGTGAGTTAATGTATGAAGATGGTAATTGTGTTTGTTGAAGAAAACCTTGTTAGCACAAAAGTAATATCCATAAAAACCTAGTTATTTTCATGGTAATGGAGGTGAAAGGGCACATTTGTTTTACTTGTTTAAAATATATTATATGTACCGGTATAGTTCACCAATCTTTGATTAACACTCACTGTCAATACTAGACAGTGTCCAAGCAGCATGTCATGCAAGATCAATCATGAAAGACTATTGGTGTAAGTATAGCTTGTTTGAGTTGTATGAAGTCCAGAGAGACCAACTGACTCTTGACCTACTTTTCTATGGCTATAGGTGAGGAAAACCCACCCATTGGAGTCTTCTGGGACATAGAGAACTGCGCTGTCCCAAGAGGAAAGTCTGCTCTGGCCGTTGTTCAGCGCATCAGAGACCAGCTCTTCATTGGACATCGGGAAGCAGAGTTCATGTGCGTCTGTGATATCAACAAGGAGAGCGGCACTATCATACAGGAGCTTAATGACTCGCAGGTAAATCCTTAATGATAATGATAAGCATTCAATTATTTTTTTCATTCCATTCCACCCTGTATATTCTACTTCTGTGGTAATACTCATCAACGCCTGTTCAGCATCTAGATGTCAAGGGTAAAGCATAGACTTGTTATATACAGCTCTATGCGGTACAGTTCCTGAAAAGGGAACTAAATTGTTTCAAGAGCCACCTTGAACTGCTCCAAAGAAGGCAGTTCAACGATGATCTGAGGTAGCTCGTCCCAATCCTTAAGTGTCCTGGAGAAATAACTAAATTTGTAAGTGTCCATTGAAGAGCGTAGTTTCATTTAAAGGCTGAATCAAAATGTTTTAAGGACCATTTAAGTGCTCTGTAAAGCGAATACTGGTACTGTTTAAAATAGTGCTGTAACATCACGGATATTTCCAATTCCGTTTAACCGCCAGTCAAAACCGGACGGTTTTCGGTTAAACGAAAATTATTCACTTTTGCCAGGGTCGCCGCTGATTAAAAAAGAATAGTAGTATATCACGCACCCAGCACACGCCATGTATAAAGTTTCTAGGTCATTCATTGCACTCAATCACTCATCGGTGCGGTGCGATGTTATTGCTGTTCTGTTTGTAAATATTAAACCGCCCCTGACAGCTGAATTCTACTGCTTATCACTTGGTTGTCATTTCTTGTTCAGTTTGTAAATATCCAGCTGAAATCTAAGCCAGATACTACTGCTTATCACTTGGTTGTCATTTCTTGTTCATTTTTTAAATATCCAGCTGAAATCTAAGCTGAATACTACTGCTTATCACTTGGTTGTTATTTCTTGTTCAGTTTGTAAATATCTAGACACCGCGCGCGGTTTCAAAGAATATTACTGAATCATGTTTATTTTTATGACCCGTCACCGACCCGGTACCCTCATGCACACATCTCTCTCTCTCTCTCTCTCTCTCTCGCACCATGCCCGTGCTGTCTGCATCGTGTCTCATGTAAGCGACCAATCATCGCTCACAATCAGCACCAACTTATCATTATTCATGACCAATCATGCTCTAATCGTCACTGCACTATCTCTCTCTCTCTCGATCTCCCTCGCAAAACTCCATGCATTGTGTGCGCGGACATTATCCATACATCGACTAGCCAATCATATCACTGCTTGTTAATTCAATTTCAGCAGCCGACACAAGGCATATGTAAATGAGTTGGGCATTCACGTGCTTCCTAAGTTCCTATGTTTTCCTTCCAAATATTAAACAGCGAGATGTTGACATGTGATTCGAAGAAAACACATTTACCGTACCACGACCCCTCGCTGATGCTATAACTTTTTTTGACTTTGAAATTCGGACTTCGGAGGTCAGTACATGGATCATCATTTTCATAAGCCTTGTGTCTAACTCTCTAAAGTTAACAATTTTAAATATGGCAATCGTCTCCTATTCATTGAATTACGGTAACAACAAATATACTGACAGGGAGACAAGACTAGTCAAGCACGCACATTTCAAAGATTAAAATGCCAAACTTCAGAGTTTTGGCTATTTATCTTTGACAAAGAAATAAAACAAATCGACAGTTCGACAGTACAGGCTATTTACAGGCGCATTATGTTTTGATACAATAATTATCCCAATACTACGTGTTAGGCAAGGATTATAAATTATAACATGCCTAGTTGTCTACCCCCTTTTTGCAAATGTGGCAAGAAAATGAAATATAACAAATACCGAGCATAGATAATTATTACGAAAGAACATTTAGAGATCTGCGCTCAGCAGTTAAGTTTGTGTCGGCTTAATAAACTAGCGTTGTGAAAACTTGTGACCTTGATTCTAATAGTTGATTTTAATAATAATCGATTTTAGTTTGTACTTCAAAAATTTAACTTGTTCATTCGGTGATATCTCATTGCCTAAAAATGACATCACCATGAAAAAACTCAACAAATTTCAAACATTTTAGATGAATAGCGTATATTCAGACTTTGAAAGATAAGTCATAAAATAACATATTTTAATTATTTATAACAGAAACTAGAATCATATCGTACGAACGGGGATAAAAGGGTAAGTGAGGAATAAGTCTGTAACAAATTAACAATAACAAAGTGATGTCATCTTTATCGTTAAGAAGTATACTACAAGAGTAATAAAGAGCATGTAGTTTATGAAATAACATCATCAATTTAAGTCCTTTCTCAGATCAGAGGGATAGACTTTGCGTTATGTTTGAGAAATATCAGCATGTTCACATTCTCGGCCAAAAGGCAGCTCCGTTTCTTGGTGACTATATTGCCCGCAGTGGAGAACACCCTCTCGGATGGGACAGATGTTGCCGGTATTGTTAGAAACCTCTTTGCGACATTGCCGAGGAGAGGAAATGACGCTTCGTTCGCTTTCCACCACGCAACTGCGTCAGCAGTAGAGGGGACCACGGGCAGATCAAAGAATGTATGAATTTCTTCCACACTGTCACGCTGTTGTTGCGGAGCTGTAAACCTCCTTCCCGTAATAAGGAAATCAAGCGACGTTGATGGTTGCTCGACATCAGCGTTCTGTTCTTCGTCATCTCTTTCTGGGATAAGCTCATTCAGCTTGTTCTTTACGACGTTTCTCATGGCGCGTGGTAGATAAGTGAGGTTTGAGTAGCGGGGATCCAATGCTGAAGCAAGATGCAAAGCCGATACATCTTCTATCTCGTCATCCTCGTCTCGCTCTCGAGCGGATTTGATATGGAACCTAAGGATGAAACGAAAAATTTATGAATTAGAAATGTAATATTTGAGCATCAGCATTATATATGTTGTTGTTGCTTTTTTTTTAAAGTCTAGTGCTGTCATTTTATTTGCGATAGCAACATTTTATACAAGGTTTTTTTTTTTTTTTTTTACAATTGATATTAAAAATCAAATAAGTTGTTAATTTTTCCAATGAGATAGTGTCTCTTTTTTCTCTTTCTTTAATTAAATGAAGCATTTGCGTTTTGTTTAATATAATCGGTACCTTCTCTTCAATTGCTCTGATGTTGTTTCCTTGAACTGTCGGACTATTCCGCTATCGGTTTCCTCCACGATGAGGAAGTTGTCAAGTAGTCCCGTGATCATTGGAAGGACTGTTGATGCCGTTGGATGTTCTTCGCTGGAAAGTACCTTTGTTGCTACCTATTAAGTGAAAAAAGACAATGCAATGGTTACAGCTAGACCTAGCCACTAGTTACAAACTTACAACTTACAAACCCAATGCAATAATGTCAGTTTTTCTTTTCAAGTTTGCATCTCTGCAAATTGTTCATAAATTCATACTTACGAGCAAATATATTTATGTATATTATATTAATTAACATATTAAAAAATACGATAAAATCGTTAATGAAAAAATGATTATTTACAGTAGAATGGTTAATTGAAATTTCATTCCATATGATTGATGCATTCTAATTATTTCTTATTTGTGAAATTGAATAGAAAATTGTAAGATAATTAAAATATATTTAATGAAAATAATTTCAATTGTACTTACCAAAAAAGGTTCCAGTGTTTTCCCCATGTTGTCGACGATAGACCAGTGCTCGTCCTTGAGTTGCAGGGTTGTCGCATCACGATGAAGCGTCAAACGTTCATCGCTCAGAACGCTTGTGATGGCCCAGCGCTGTTCCGTAACTCGAGCAAACATATCGTACACCGAATTCCATCTCGTTTTGACAGATTGGATTAGGCGATGTTTTGGCAAGTTATGCTGGTCTTGCTTGGCAGTTAGAGCTTGTGATGCCACCACAGAGTGTTTGAAGTGCCCTACCAAGCGACTCACGGCTCCAATGACTCTTTGTAACTGGCCGTTCGAGTTCAAGCCAGCATTCACACAGAGTTGGAGGGTATGAGCTGTGCAAGGAACGTCCGGTGCTCCCACGGCCTCGCCAATCACCCTGACGTTGGCTGCGTTGTCGTGCACAACCCCACACACTTTATTGTTTATCTCCCAGGTTTGAGCAACTTCTCTGAGTTGCGACTTTAGTTCAAGAATTCTCATCACAGTTTGTCGGCTAGGGATTGTGAAGTCTGGTTCGACGTCGTGCATGAGTGCTCGAAACCCCTCGCCCTCAACAAAGTTGATGGGCAGTCCATCCTTTGCGATCATATCGGCGATGAGATTAGAAATTCGCTGTGCTCTATCCGGGTTACATTGTCGGTTGAATGATGAAAGTCTCGGCTGTCTGTCATCTTCAATGGAGTTGGGATGAGTCTTCATGTGATTTAACATAGCTCCGGTCGACCCTCCCTTATAGCCCAGCACACGATCGCAAATAGTGCATTTCACGGTAGTCGACGAAACTTTCGTAAACACGCGCCAAACTTTGCTTGGCATCTTGACGTAATATTCGAATTCGAAGGCGAGAAAGATATAATTATAACCGTCGTGGACGAACGCAAACGAAAGGATGATAGTGATAGGTACTAGTTTCAGGAGTAAACTTGACTTATAAACAATATTATTTTACAAAAAAGGATTACCCCCTTCCAAAATCAGCCGGCGAAATTTTCTGGGTTATCTCAAACTCCTAATTTCAGTTAAAAGCTACATCATTAATCATTATGTTTAATAAATTAATATGTACGCTTGGACGAGATGACGTCCAAAACAAACAACCGCCAAAACAATCGGCAGCTTTTTAAAACAAAAATCGACACTCGGCTGAATGTTAGATTCTTTATTGACAATCGGAATTAAATGAAAGAATTGTTTCAGGAGTAAACTTGACTTACAATATTATTAAACAAAAAAGGATTACCCCCTTCCAAAATCAGCTGGCGAAATACCCTGGGTTATCTCAAACTCCTAACTTCAGTTAACAGTTACATCATTAATCATTTTGTTTAATACATTAAAATTAATATATACTCTTGAACGAAAATTACGAAATGACGTCCGAAAAAAAACAACCGCCAAAATAATCATCGGCAGTTTTTTAAACAAAAATCGACACTCGGCTGATTTATAGATTCTAATCGGAAACGTATTCTTCTCTAAGTTTATTTTCCGACGAACTTCTAAAAAAAGGCCGCCAGTGAAAACACAAGAACAACGGCACTCAAATAAACTATGAAGAGATAATAAATGATAAACTGTCGTCTGCGACTTGTCTGTCGACAAGTTAAGGAATTAACAACAGTTCGGCGGTGTATTATCCGTACATGCACCCCTAATTTAGTAATTAGGACTTAGAAATTGATCAATGATGAAAATAAGAAAGGCTTCCCCTAGATCCCAATTTCAATAAAATTACTGATCCGGGTTATTTCTAGTCACTAGATAATTCCACATGACAGATTAACACACCAGTAACGTAGCTGTTTACAAAATATGAACGTAACTCAAGTTAAGTATAAATCATAGACAAACACAAACATAAACTTCAAAACTTTATTGAAACTCAACATTTTGCCTGGGTTTATTGATTCATTCTTGAATATGATTCTTCAATAAATACCATAATCATGCTTTTCGTAGTTATCTTGTAAAGTTGAACATAATTTGTAAGTAACTTTAAAAATTAAAATGTGATTTGGAGTCTTTGGAGTTTGGGACGGTTACGCATTATCAGTGACTGAAAGTACAGACTATGTATTTCACCCGGCCTCGCCAAATTTGTTGTAATATTGCGCAAGAAAAACTGGGGCATGAGCTGGGGTCATTGTCTCATTGACCTCGTTTAATGGTTGGGACTTTCGATGCGTTGCGCGGTCACGTGAAGCCAGAGTTATTTTTACAATTTAGAGGCTTTTGATTGAACTGTTTTATTTTTAGGCTGGGCACTTAATAGTTTTACGGGTCAACTTCTCAGTTGATTGTGTTGCTCTACAATTCAACATCACAAGTCGGGGCTGACTTATAATGACTATAATGTCGGCAAAACTTGATTTATTAGATTCATAAACAAAGTGAAACCTAGTCAATGTTCCAATGCATGCCCGACAGTAAAGTCTCCGTTTTTGTTTTGTGATTTTGTTTCTAAATGTGTAAATTATTTGTAAATATTGTGATTTCTTTTGATTTTCCAATAAAAACACAAATTAAAAAAAAAAAAAAAAAAAAAAAAAAAAAAAAAAAAAAAATCGGGTAAACGAAACCGTCAAATTCAAACCGGAATCCGCCATGGGCGGTCGGATACCGGACGGTTAAACGTTTGGTTACAGCACTAGTTTAAAATGTTATTTGAGAGAAATAATTCCAGTAATTCAATTCTTGTGCGCAATTTGGGTGTCCCACAAGGATCTTTCAATAGACCTCTTCTGTTTCTTACAAAAAAATTGAAATAAAACTTGGAAAATATGTTTTAAAGAGAACTTATGATGTGGAAGGTGTGATATATCTGCTTTTGGTAGCAGACTTTGTTTGAAATATGGATTTATATCTTTAAAGGGATCAGGTAACTTTGGCTTAGATCCTTAAAAAAATCCTTGATTTAGCTCATGCTGCAATGATAATTATAAACCTTTAGGTCAGTCAGGATCTATGGCTTTTACAAGCCGATCGCCTGTCTGATTATCAAGATATTTATGATTGAAAATCGAAATCAAATTTTGCGATTGCCAAACGGTTTTCATAACACTACAGTCTATTGGAGAAAACGAGTATGGTAAAACCGGTCACTCAAAGGTTTTTACTTTTTTGAGGCACATCTTGATCATTATGAAGCGCAATTTTTTTAGGGCTTCAATACCATATCACAGACACTGATAACACGTAGGGCCGTGCATCTCAGATTTAACATTGTTAAACGATCCCTTTAATTCAATTCAATTCAATAAAATGATTGATTTCTTCATGTAACTTAATATTTACAGGTGACTGTAGCACACATCAATGCCACTGCCAAGAATGCAGCTGATGACAAACTCAGGCAGAGCCTTCGGAGGTTTGCTGACACCCACAGCTCACCAGCAACAGTTGTACTCATTTCAGGTAATCCCTATTTTTTAGTGCATAGGTTCTCTTTTATGCTTTAGTGACTACCTGTCTACAAAGACACCTGTCTACAAAGGCCACATTTGTTGTTTCCCATGAAAATGGATTCCCATTGAATCATGTACTAAAGGAACCTGTCTACAAAGGCCACTTTTTGTGTTTCCCTTGGGTGGTCGCTATAGACCGGTTTGACTGTAGCTTTATTTGAAGATTCTCAGGGGCCTCTTAGATACTTTCATGATAATAATAATTATTACCTAGTATCGGGTTTCTCTTCGAAAGGAAACCCAGGTTTGTTGGTAGACTATCCAATAATTCATCTTTGCTGGTTGTTAATGTACACAGCATTGGAAAATACATTTTCCCCTTCACTCACATGAATCCAAAACCGTTATTAACAAATCACACATGACTGATTTCATTAGCTGATTTTTAATTAGCACTGTCAGACAATCTTAAAGCTTGTCTGTACTAGTTTTGCCAGGGGGGATTAGACCTCTCTGCAAGGTCACTGACAGGTGGTCATCTCATCAAATCAGCTCTCAATTAACATACATGTAAGAAAAAGGAGATCATGGGGGACCAACAGGCACTGATTAGGCATTGTTTGCTATATAGAGGGCGCAGTTAGCTAAAAGTAGTGCAGTGGGGCTTTAACATGCTCTGTCAGACCCTAAATTGTCCCAAATATGTGGATGGTTGACAGAACATCTTCTTCGCAGCATGACCAGGATGTAACTCACCTCTGACCTTTCTTCTGTTATCTCTGATCCAGGTGATATCAACTTTGCTCAGGATCTGTCTGATCTACGGCACAGGAATGGACTGAATGTGATCCTGGTCCATGGTCTAGCCGCCTCTGAGGCTCTAAAGACCTGTGCTAACAAGGCTTATAGATACGATGAGCTCCTTGCTGACCTTCCCTTTAGGTCACCCTCAAAGGTAAGATGAGATCTTGTATCGATTAGATTTAGGTTTCTGATGAGGTCTCTAATACTCTTTTCACACTTGTTTTGCATAACCCCGTACTTTGCTTAGCCCGTACTATCCTTAACCCCGGACGAACTTTTTTGGCTTTTCTCACTGCAATTCCTTAGCCCCGTACTAGCCATAGCGTGAATATTCATTAATTCGCTCCATCGCATAGTCCTGGACTATTTTTCGTTTCTGTTCTCATTCATTTGCTTGGCACCGCAATTGAGGAGTTAGCAGGAGTTAGCACCACAATTGCAGGGTTAGCCTTGCTATTTTGCACGGCCAGCTAACCCCGTTCTATAGGTGGGGCTAGCCCACTTTGGTTAATACGAGTCTGAACAGAAAGTGGAAAAGGCTTAACCCTGGACTATAGGTGGGGCTAAGACCCCCCTTTAACCCCACCTATAGTACGGGGAGAGGCAAACATGTATATATGGGTCATTCCATCGGGTTGGGTCATAAATTGTGACATGAAGGTTCAAAATTCAGAGTTGGTGAATAATTTGTTTATTGTTATATCCTGTTTCTAACACCAATCCTACAATAGATTCCATTGGAATTGTGTGTATTCCTTTGCACACTTACATTTAAAATGAAAAAACAGACACAACAAAATACCAACGTTACAAGGACATCTTTTTTTACTTGCTCATTTATTTTCTGACCTGAAACTTTGTTACAGTCTGTACTCCACTTTTTTTTGGTGTGGAAAACATTAAGATGATGGGAGCAATAGTTTAGAATACTCAAAACTTGAACACAGCAACATTATATCAACTTATAAACATGAAACAAATGAGGAACTAGCAATTTTCAGATCATGTTTTTCTTCTAAAGGGTTATCTTTTCTCTTGCATAGAAAATCTTGGCTGCATTCTAAGAAATGTGCCAATTAATTGATGCATGAAACATATTAAATGAGATGATGACACAAATGAAAGGAAAGCTGCAAGATTTATGGTCTATATTCACCTCAACACCTCGAAATACCAATGTTACATGGACATCATGTCCGAGTAACATCCGTATGATATTAGAGTTACTGACCTCTTATACTCATTTAAACATGACAGACTATATCAAATGTCATCTGAAATATCTTTCATCCATTGACCAGTAAATAAAAAAACAAAATATTCATACAATAGGTGTATTGGTTGATATTAATGATTAACTTTATACTTCTTCAAAATAGTGATTAGATTGGAAAGATCTTTGTTTCCAGGAATATTTCGATGACTTGTCATTTTGCCTGCTCTCTTGATCGATCTCTCTGCCGGAGCTGAATCCTCAGGCAGCAATCTAATAAATATGCATGAAAAGAAATAAATAAAAACAAATGAGTAAACAATATTAAATGAGATAAAAATAAAACAAAACTGTAAATTGCTTCTGTGACTTTTCATTTCAAAATGTGTGTTCTGGTTGATAATTATGAGTACTTGTACATTGTAACATTGTAAGAATTAAGGATGGAACAACTACACAGAGGATTGCAAGATGGATAGGGAGGCATCATCCTCACGTTTGGCTAGTTTTGCATGCCCAAATAGAAGTAGGTATTTGGTTTTCATTTATTATTATTTATTATTCTTTTAAGTTCAATATTTGTGTTAAATTATTAATTTCTTAATTTTTTTTGTTTGTTGTTATTTATCATTGTTTTATATCTTATTTTTTAGAGGGGAGGGTAGGTGGTGAAAACCCTTTAACCTCCCTTTAACCTTTGTAGGAGGGGGGAGTGGGAGCCACATGGCAAACATCAATAATGATTTTATTTTTAAAAAAAATATTTAAAAAAAATTATTTAAAAAAAAAAAAAAAAAAAAAAATCATTAGACCTATGTATCCAATTCTAATTGAATCGGGGGAGAGGTCGCATGCCCTCTCCCCTTTAGCTCTCTCCATTTTTCTCTATCTCAACTCCAACCCCCTTTTTTGCCCAAAAGATGGATATGTCGGGCCTTAGATTGAACTTCCTAACAATTTTAAATAACTTGTGTTTTTCCTTAGGCTTAGCCATCATTTTTCAATGACAATTAATGGCATCATATAATTAATATTAATTAATTTAACAGTTGTGAGAAAAATTCTGAGGTATAGGAACATCAGTTATATCTTTATTTACGGGATTCTTATAACAAAATTCAATTTCTGTCTAAGAAATTAGCTTTTTAAGGGGAAAAGTCCGGCAACGATTTTGCATGTTTCGTTATAACACATATATCAGTATGTGGGACAACAGTAAAATATTCACTCACACGTGATGGTTTTGAAACCGTTTTAAGCTATAAATAACACAATTTAAAACGGAATTACATTTAAACAAAATGGAATTTCATTGTCTATGATAATAATTCGGGCTATAAAAATAACTTAAAATACATATTACGTACCAATTTGGGCGCTGACGGGCGAAAATGGCTGCCCGACGTTATATGGACATTGTCACGTTTGTGGTTGCAGCTCAGGGGTAGGTCGTCGCACACAATCAAAAAACATGTGTGCGCGTTCGTGAATAACTAGCAGGTCATTTTAACACCAAAAACTGAAGCTAGCGGGCTGGTTTGATCTCAAACACCGTAATTTCACACCGACGTTACCAAATTATGAAGGACATCGCGGGGGATTGTTGTGGTAAATTAATTATTTTCTTGTATTTACCGACCGATTTAATCGTCATTCTTTTAACATATGTTCATCAGGGGTTGTACCTTCCTAATAAGATGAAAGTTTCTGAGAAAATATCCTGCTAAATTTGTGTAAAATGTTAGATTACCGCCGTTACGAAAAAAGTGCTTAGGACATTGTTGGTAACGTCGGTATTGTGTTTTTTCAATATGGGATAACTTGCCGATTTTTTGCACATTTCACCTGAGCTTCTCAGACATAGTAGGGGTATTAAAGGTGACATGTTTTAAGTAGGAAACATTGCATTATGATGAATTTTTTTCCAGAAATGAGTTCATGAAAATGACTTGTTTTCATGTCACAACTTTCACCCTTAAAATCGCTGAGACATCGGTAGTTAAACTCTCACCAAAAAAAAAATATGATGAACAAGTTTCTGTTTTCATGTTTATTTATTCTTTCATACATTACTCTTAAATAAAATATACTTTTAATTTTCTAAAAATACATTTAAATTTGAGAAAATAGCTTCTAAACATTCAAACACATGAAAATGCTGAAAAGACCCAACCCGATGGAATGACCCACATATATACTTTGCTCTTGTGAACGATAGCCACTTCATAGCTAATTGTCTTCAGCCCATCATTCCAGCAGTCCCTTTTCTTGTATTGATTACCAAAAAAATGTAGATGATTTTCATTTCTTCTCTGTCTCTCACTCCTCTCTATCTCCTTCCTGTTCTCTCCTGTTTACAGAGCATTATTGAAAGCTCGGAGCTGGTGATTCACAACCTTCCGCTATGGAAGGACCCAGGAATCATCAGGACCCGTCTCAAGCAACTCTCTGACAACTGTGGTGGCAAAGTGGGCAACATTGTCAACACCACAGCGTATATCAAGTTCCCTAGCCATGAGATCGCCTGCAGGTTTGTTACATATTCATAACCCTTAAAGCTAAACTTGAGTTCTGGTAAAAAATAAAAATAAAAAAAAATCTCACAGAATCAAACAAAACTTACTGAATGTTCAAGATTACAAAGAAATGTCATTTGCCAAACAATTTTGGTAGAAAATGTATACTGGCTGAGTAATGAGCATAGGAAGATAAGGAAATCTAGGTATAGGCCCGACACCATTTGTGTAGTCCCATATACTTCTTTCTGTGTACAGTGCTTGTTACTTTACCAAGACTGGGCCAAATTTATTATGATTTTGATGACTCCAGAACCTTGCAGTACACACTAATACTCATATGCTAGATGATCAACCTTTTCCGATCGATTCCACAACGCTTCTTTTACAATGCATTCACATGACAAGAACTCAACTTGATCTTTGAATCCATAGGATTGACAAAAATCTCATAGGAGATGAGGATGGTTAGATGGTATGGTTGTCGTTTGAGTAAAAATAGCCGTTGGCTTCAAGAAAGCAATGAATTTGCAGGTTGCTGGCTTAATGTTTTGTGGGAGACCTCGCAAAACCTGGAAGGAAACGCTCATGTAAGATATGACAGCATTTAGCCTCACTTAGACAGATGCTGAAGACCAGAAGGCTTGAAGAACAGCCATAAGTGAAATGAAACGTCCAAACCCACTGTTATTCCATACAAATTGGAAATTTAAAACTTTCTTCATTTGCATTGTTCTTCTTCTTCTTATTATTATTATTAATGTCCCAAATAAAAACAAAAGTTGTTAGTGTTGCTAATTTACCATTTTAATTTATTTCTTTCCTGCCTTGATTAATGTCACACAGAGTTAAGACTAGACAAGGGGAATGCGTATGGCAACCTCATCACCACAAGATATTACAGCTTCCACACCTTATACTCTCATGCCCTTCTCATTCATGTCTTTCATATTTATAAAATATTACACAGAGCTAAGAAAAGATTGGAGAAGGAGAGTGCATATGGCAACCTCGTCACCACAAGATATTTCAGCTTCCACACCTTATACTCTCATGCCCTTCTCATTCATGTCTTTCATATTTATAACATATTACACAGAGCTAAGAAAAGATTGGAGAAGGAGAGTGTGTATGGCAACGTCATCACCACGTCCTTCTGCCGCACCAATCGAAATGGCTACGGGAGTCCCAGGTACGGGAGAAACACTGTTAGACGGGACAGTGACAGTTACCACGACAACAAGAGCTGGAGGGAAGGACAGGAAGAGGTCTCTAGTCATGGTAAGTGATCCGCAAGCATGCATATTCATTTGAATCTTGGATATTCATGTACCAAAATCTGTCAGGGGCGGCGGAACCTAGACAGCCCATCATGGTTTAACTTGTTCAATACTATTCCAGACATTTCCCTGTTTGTGTTCATGGGAAATGCTGGTTATTCCAAATTTCAATTATATCTAATTGGTTAGAGAAATTTTCTCAAACTGCTTTACCTTCTTATGTAAAAAAAATCAATATGTACTTGTTATTTTTAAAGTTAAATATGAAAGAGTAGTTATAATAATAAAATTGAAAATAGTAACAAAAAAGTAATGAACAGGATAAAGTATGTAGGGATTGAAAAAGAGAGTTGCAGTAATGAATCGCTGTCATATGTTATATCTGCAACTAATAAGAAGTAGGTGGGTATGTAGGAGGAAGAAAGGTCTATAATATTGTGAGAGATAGCATTTGGAAACTGCTGTGATTGAACTGTCTTGAGAGAAATAATTGGAGTAATTCAAGCCTTGTGCGCAATGTGGGTGTCCCACAAGGATCTTTCAATGGACCTCTTCAATTTAACCTCTGTGTATTCTCATAGATTCTAGTAGCAGCCAGGGAACAAGCGAGAACCAGAAGGCGGAGCTAAACATTCCAAGCATCAAGACATTTACAGGCCCCGCCCCCAAACCAATCCCCGTCTCGGTGGCCAATCAGAGGGAATGCACAAGCCCTCTGGGTGCGGGCAAGACGGACATGAAAGTCAGCAGCGGCCTTGCAGCAGCGTTCCGTCCTATCCAACCCACCATCTCAGCCCCACCCTCTGCCGCTCCTCCTCGCCACACCCCGACCCCTCCCAACTGTGAAGGCATCAACCTGGTCATGGACGGTGCAGCCATGAGATCGTACCCCGCCCGAAGCCACCAGCAGGATGCGGACCCCCTACTATCAAAAAGGGCGGGGTCAGAATGGAAACCCCTCATCCCCACGCCCCCTCCCATGGAAGCACATAGTTCCTATGATGCGTTCAGGCCGATACCGTCGATCCAGAGGATGGCAGCGGCTCCTGGCTCTCACCTGCATTTCAGGAAAGATGGCACACCTGGTAACCCGTATCTCAAGGGATCATATAGGTGAGTTGTTATCATCAATCAGATTTTTTTCTTAAGGAGACCCTCAAAATGATGGAAATAAGACATGATTCATTTATCCTGTGACAAGATATTTCATCTACAGTTGTCTCTCCCTACTGGAGTTCTATTCTCCATTACCTTTGGGAGTTCCTGCCTTGGTAGACAAGTACCTTTTTTCTAACTGATCTATGTAAGTAAGGTAGGTACTATTTCTGGCAATTCTCTTTGTGCCTATTGTGTCAACCTTGGCTAAATCAAAGGCAATAACATCTTTAATGAAGGTGCAGAGAAATGTTTTTCAATGTGCTCTATATTATTATACACTTGCTAGTCATAAGTTTATATTTTGCATGGATTATTATTCTAAATCTTTCTCTCCCTCCCTTTTCTCTCTCTCTCTCCCCCTCCCCCTCTCTCTCTCTCTCTTTCTCTTTCTCTCTTTCTCTCTCTCTCTCTCTGTCTCTCTCTGTCTCCCGCCCCCCCTCTCTCACTCTCTCTCTCTCTCTCTCTCTCTCTCTCTTTCTCTGCAACCAGAGCCCCATCTCCCCTGATGGTCACCAGTAAGCTGAAACCCAGCTGGCAGCAGCAGCAGCAGCTCCAGGGCGGTGGAGCCATGGGGTTAGCTCCGGGGGTAAAACCCTGGACCCCCATGCCCGGTATCGACCTCCTCATCACCAACCTGGACTGCCAGATCACACGCAAGGAGCTCAAGCGCCACCTAGTGGCAGCCATCAGTGAACATTGCAAGGTGATTGGACATTATAATCTCTATAGTGCGTCCCAGAAAGAAAAAAAAACGAGAATTATCAATGTTTTATCATAACTTAATCACAATTATGATTAATAAATGACGGATATTTGTAAAGCTTAGATCCTCTTTATTTTAAGGCAACTCATATGATTTATAAGCATTACAAATATGTGTCATTTATTAACTATAATTGTGATTAAGTTATGATAAAACATCAATAATTCTCGGTTTCGTTTTTTCTGGGACGCACTGTATTCTCCATGGAAGCACAGATTTGACTGTAGTTTGCAATTGAACACAATTCTCATTGTTCCCAACATCCTAGAGTAAGCTGTATAGGACTTCAATTGTATCACAATTTACATGTACATGTATGTTATGTGGCCCTTTTTAGCAATTTTAGGATCGAACCATTTCACACATGTTAATATTTTGCAACCCCCCATAAGATGATCCCAAAAAAGGGAGTCATTTAAACAGTATGGAGTTACATAACAAAGTTCTACCACCTCTCTTCATAGAATAGTTGTTAACATTTTGCAATGATACTGAATTTTTAGAGTACCGGTAAATTATGTTTAAGCCCTAGTTCAGTGTCAAGCCTTGTGAAAAAATATTCATTCCATAAAGGGATCCGGTAACTTTGTCTCAGATTCTGAAACAAAATCCTGGATTTAGCTCATGTTATAATCACAAACCTTTAGGTCAGTCAGGAACCCCATGACTTTGACAAGCTGATCGCCTGTCCGATTATCAAGATATTTATGATTGGAAATTGAAATTCAAAAATTTGTTATCCTATCGGTTTTCATAACACTACAGTTTATTGGGGAAAACAAGTATGGTAAAACTGGTCACTTAAAGATTGTTACTTTTTAAGGCACTTCTTGATCATTTTGAAGCGCAATTTTTTTTAGGGCTTCAATATTACGCCATATCACAGACACTGATAACACGTAGGGCCGTGCATCTCAGATTTAACATTGTTTAACGATGCCTTTAATGTGTCCATCTACAGGTCCTGCACGTGTTCCTGGCCGCCCCTGCTCAAGGTTACTTCCAGGCCGTGGTTAGGGTGCCCTCTATGGGCGATGCTATTGGAGTCCTGGCCAATGTCAACCGTCGTCAGATCGGTTCCAGACTCGTACACATCTCCATCATGCCTCCAGGCGATTCCAATGCAGACAGACTGAGGTAAGGCTCATTATAAGATGATGACGTGGATCCTAATCAAATGATTGGTTGAGAGCGTTCACATGACCATTCAGGCATTTATTTTGCCCAAAACGTAATTTTGATAATGACCGGTCATTATCAAATGCTAATGACCGGTCATTAGTAAAATCATGTTAAAACATCATTTTATAAAACAAATGGAACATAATCTTATAAAACAAATAATACCCATCATTTTGTTTGGGCATTAGTAAAATTACCTACACTTGTTACCTTCAAAACACTCCAAAGGTACCTTGTGTGGGTAATTCTTACTAATGCCCTCAATGCTGTGTATTATTTGTAAACTGATGTATTTCAATTTATGCATGTTTCTCTCTCGAACCCATGATTACCAATTAATTGATTCACCTGCTATGCCAAATTGCATGTCTATGGATAGAAGTCACTTTGCATATATTAGTTGTTTCTTTGTCTCCAATCCTCTGGCAAGCTTTACAGTCATGAAGAGAAAGTAGGCAGGAAATTCAAAACGGGGCAATTCCGTTTCTTTCCTCTATATCCTTCGTCATTTCTCTCCTTCTCGATTTCCTCGCCATCTGTCGCTTTGGTCTTGCTACATGTAACCAGCCGTTGAATATTGTATTGTAACCATATTTTCATGTGCGTAAAACAACATGTTTTTCTCAAGTGTATATATTTTGGTTCAATTTTGTTTACACTATTCAATTTCATTGTAAATCAACCATTATGAGTTCCTGAACTTAACATGTTGATGTTTTTAACCAAATAAATAAATAAAATAAAATAAATTATCTTTCTTCCAGGATGATGATCATCCAGATGCTGCAGGAGATCCCAGGAATGAGCATGCCTCTCTATAAACTCAGACAAGCCTTTGAAAACAAGTAAGACTCTTTCACTCTTTCCATTTCTCAATACCTGTACAGGTGTCGTGCCACTCGCCCACTTTTGCGATGTGAAGATTTAGAGCCCACTGTACTACTTGTAGCTGCTTGCTCACTCTATAGAAAACTTCCCCAATCGTGCATGTTGGTCCCCCATGGTCCTCTTTTTCTTATGTTAATTGAGAGCTGAGTTGATGAGATAGCCGCCTGTCAGTGACCTCGCCGGGTGGTCTAATATCTTCTGGCGGAACTAGTACAGATGGCCTTTAAAGCAGAACCTCTGAACCTATGGGCTCCTTGCTTCAGGGCATTAACGTCTCTATTCGAGTTGTCTCAAGTTTTTTTGATTGACTAGTTCAGCAGAGAACAGAACAGTCGAGAATGGGTGGTTTGGAGGGGCGAGGGGCTGATTATATTATAGATTATATGATGTTTCACAGCAAAGATTTTTGATAGTGAAATATTTCAATGAATCATGTTCAAGTTTATTCTACTTCTACCCCAATGTAAATTGTGGAAGTGTTGATAAGGGCTATAGTTGATGATAGAGATGACAGAAAATTTAAAAGAACAGATCATGACGATAAAGAAAATCTCATCAGGAACATATTGAGGGTTCAGTGACACAAAGATGTAACTCCATATTTTGCCAAAATGAGTATTTGATATCAAAATGTTCAGAAAAATGTGGGCTTTCCACGAAATACAAAGACTTTACTCCACCCATCACCCAATTGAAGTCAATGGCTAGTGAAACATAGACTTAACTCCTTAAAGGCCCACTGCACTACTTGTAGCTACTTGCGCCCTCTATATAACAAACAATGCCTAATCGGTGACCATTGGTCCCCAATGATCCTCTTTTTCTTATGTTATTTGAGAGCTGAGTTGATGAGATAACCACCTGTCCAGTGACCTTGCAGGCTGGTCTAATCTCTCCTTTGCACTAGTACTGATAAGCTTTAAGGCCCAAGTGTTCAGTGACACATAAACCACTTTTTCTAAAAATGGCCAAAATGGAGTTACATCTTTGTGTCACTGACCCTCGATATCCATCTCATCTTTCTTTCAGATACCAGCAGCAGCTGCATGTAAGCGACCTCTACCAGATTCCTGACACGGTCACCATGCAGGAGACACACGGTGGAAAGCTTGTTTGTCTCACCGTACTCAGCGCATCCAACTCTCCCGTATCCGGCAGTTACAACTCTCCCCTCGGCTGGACGTCCCCTTCCATCCCGTTTATACCACAAAGGTGAGTGATTTGGAGGAGGGCAATGATGATGATGATGATGAGAAGAATGATGATGATGATGGTGATGATGATGATGATGATGATGGTGAGGATGAGGATGATGATGATGATGATGGTGAGGACGATGATGATGATGATGATGATGATGATGATGATGAGAAGGAGGAGGAGGATGGTGATGATGATGATGATGATGGTGGTGTTGATGATGATGATGAGAAGGATGATGATGATGATGATGATGATGATGAGAAGGATGATGATGATGATGATGAGGATGATGATGATGATGGGGACGATGATGATGATGATGATGAGGATGATGATGATGAGAAGGAGGAGGTTGATGAGGATGATGATGAGAAGGAGGAGGAGGAAGATGATGATGATGATGATGATGATGATGTTTATCCTACGAATTATTTAATCAGATATATGATGACATGGAATAAAAGATATTGATCATCAATGTTGAGTTATCAATCTATTGATTGGTGTTACATCATGACAGGGTTTACAAAAGAGCCCTACGATTACCTCTTGGGAAAAAAATCTGTTGAAAATTCTAATAATCCTACCAAAAATTAGTCCTTTAAAAAGCATAATTGTATTAATCATGAAACGGAGAACTTTATGAGTAGTTTCCATCATGTTCTTCCCGCAGAGAGCCCAGTCCAGAGCCATCGGAACGTTTCTGCAGTCGACACGACCCTGAAGGTCAGAGCCAGTACAGATTGCTTGACACTGACCTCTGTGTGATGGTGGCCTATCAAACCTTCGCTGCTCAGGTCACGACCCTGCTCAACCTCCACGGTGGTTCCTTGTCTCTCCTAAGGTAAGCTACACCTCGATGGTATGGTAAATTCAATTCTTCGAAAAATTCACTCATTTGCATAGTCATGGTAATTTATGCCAAGAAGGTCAACAAATCTTTACCCATAAATCATATATTCTCCATGTTTAAGCATTCTTTTTCACTACATATATCCGTTAGACCATTTGGAATAACAATACAACAACGAAATTTGGAAGAGCCAGTTTATTTCTTATGTTATCTCTTGTTTTGATAATTTCTTATGTATTTCATTGTTTATGTCTCGCCTGCGTAGCAAAAAGCGAGACATAGGCGCCGCTTTTCCGGTGACGGCGGGGGCGTCAACATCAAAAACTTAACCTAAGGTTAATTTTTTGAAATTTTGATATAATTTTGAAAGTTTAAGTTCTTAGTCAATGAAACTTGGACTATAGGGTTATGAAGTATCACAAATCACATGACACAAATTCCAGGTCATAAGGTCAAAGGTCATTTTAGGTCAGTAGACTTGGATTATGTTTTCACAACTTAATATGAGAATTAATAAATCAATTTTTTTGTATTAATTTGTTCATATTTCATTAAAGTTATCGATCATGGTACAATTAATAGTAAATAATTCTTCTGATGATTCTTAGTCAATATTCTCTTCAAAATGATGATTATATTCAGAGGATTTCATTTTTGGGGGCCTGCTAATGGGCCACCCTGCCTATAAATAATGTTCCAACCTCAATTTGTCATCATATCGAATTGCGTAATGCAGGTGAGACCGCCGAGAGCGTTTCCCTTGTTTAACTTATATGTATTTTATGATTTTTTTGGTTTTATTTCATTTATAACTGCAATTCAACTATTTTGACCCCAAAAACAAACACCTACATGTAAACTTGAAACAAGACCAAATAACCCATGTTTTATATGTATCTCTTTTTTGGAAAAATTATATTTCCATGTGTTTTGTACACAAATCAGGAAAATGGGCGACTATCAGGCTGACATGCAAAGACAAAATGTCATGTGACTTTGTAACTATACGTCCAATTTAAAAAAAAAAAGTTTTTTAAAGAGGCGCAAGACTTGAAAGAAAAAGGTCAACAAGTGGCGGGGCGTCACCCGTATGCGTTCCCGAAAAATCACAGAAAGGGCGGGCCATAATGCCCCCCCCTCCCCCCCCCCCCCCCCCCCCCGGCCTCATTAGGGTTAATGGATTACAATCAAACTTGAATTGTAAAAATTGCTTCTGTTTGAAATCGCTCTATGGCGGAGTCTTCATTCATGAAGTTTAGATATGAAATGAAATGAAATCCTTGTTTCCTCCATCTCCCTTGTTAGCTTCCCTCTGTGCTACAAAGCAGAGTTCAATGACCTTGATGAGGACTTTGAGAAGGGGATTCCCCTGGAGCACCTGCTCAACTCAGTCCCGGGTGTGAGGGTAGCCTTCTGCAGGGAAGGCTTCAAGGTCATCTGCTGGAGCCAACAGAAAGAGGAGATCATCACTGATGGTAAGTACATCGTTCAATCATCATCAGCGTTTAAAGTCCATTTGTCCCACTTTGTGAGGTTGGACATTTCATGTCCTTAATGGACGCTTTCCAAGCTTTCCTGTCTGTGGGATCCATATGACTGATGCCAGATGTTTTGGCATCTTCTATGGTTTCCCTCCAAGTTTTCCTGGGTCTCCCGCGAGGTCTTCTTCCGGTGACCGGAAAGTTTAGAGCCCTCTGGAGCCAGTGTGTTGCCTCTCTTCTTGCCACATGTCCAAACCATAACCTGCAATGTGTGATGTTATTTGAGTTTTGTTCTTCGATGACTTGAAAACCATTGAATGGATTTTAACTAAACTTGGATCAAGGAGGTATGTATGAGCGTGCAAGGATGGATGGACTGGATTTTGGATGGCAGAGCAGTCGAATTCATCTTCTTGAAAAATGCCTTTGAATTTGAGTTGCCTAGTTAAATGTATTTGGGCATAGGCCAACTGAATCTGGAAATTGAGGCTCTTATTGAAAGTAAACCTATTTCTAGATATCAATAGATATAGAATAACCAATTTCCCATTGACTTACTTGAATATTTTATTCTATATTGAAGAAGACATGGTATTTGATTCATATGAAGTAAGGATAGTTGTACAAAATTTCAATGGATTCATTGTCTAAATATGAGGCATTGTATTTTTTTATATGACTTCCCTTATTTCAAAGCATTTGTGATTTCATGTATTTTGCAACATTTGTAACAAAACCAAGAAACCTTTCAGAAACATGTTAAAACGGTTGTATTACTCAGAGTTACAAATGATATTATGTTGTTCAAATTCTGGAGAGAGAATTGTGTATTTTATTTTGTATAGCGCCTTGAGTAAGTAATTAGAAAAGTGCGCTTTATAAATATTTATTATTATTGTTATTACTTATCTAGTGAAGTGCCCACAATAACTCAATATATAATCAAAACTACTTCTTTTGACCTATTTTTTCAGATGGGCAGCAGATTTTCCCGCCTCTGCTAGGGCGGACCACACCCCTCCTTCCTCCGGCCCTGTTCCAGTTCAGCAAGGAGGTCGTAGAGCTCCTGAAACACTCCACCAAGTGTCGTCTCCCTTTCACCCGCTTTGTCCCCGCCTATCACCATCACTTTGGGCGGCAGGTTCGGGTGGCGGACTATGGCTACCTCAAGCTGATTGAGCTCTTTGAGGCAATCTCTCATGTCTTGGAGGTATGAAAGGAAACATCATTATTTACCATTGAAAAACTATGTTACTTTCCTCGCCTCTCTGCACAGTCGCTCAATAAGCCAGTTCGTAAATGCTATCTGTGCACGGGCAGATAATACTGGTATCGTGATCATGAAAGTTATGTAATCGGTTTTCAGGCAATAGCCTGAATTCAGGCCCTGGTGAGTTATTTTCAGACCATAGTTTAGACTTTATTTGTGTACAAAATAGCTCATTCTAGGTGATTTCAGGCCCTCTGATCATTTCTAACTGGCATCCCTGAGTTTTCATTTATGCAACGACAGTAGCAGTCCCCTGGTAGCTTACTGCTGACAAGCATACACATTCATTCTTAGGAGTCGGGTAAAACAAACAAACATATTGACCTACCAGATTTTTCATCTAATCCCATTTAGGTTTTGTCAACATTAGGTCGTCATTTAATTTGTAGATTTGTTTCATTTCATCCTGACCGTTTACGCTGATTTCTTGTTTCAGATCCTTGGTGCTACTGAGAACAAGACCCTGACCTTGACCCATCGTGCTCAGGTCAAGAGGTTCGGTCAAGATCTTCTCAAGGTGCTCAAGTCACAGGCCAGTAAGAAGGTAGGGCATGTCACATATCTTTGAACCCTCTCCAAACATGTGCTTGGTTTGTACCACTGAATTAGGCCTTTAAAAAAAAAAATGTTGTATTGCCCTTTGGGACCGACCCCAAAATGTTGAAATCTATGGTCGGCTTTAAAAAAAAAAAAAATTGTGGAAGTTTTTTAGTAGAAAAAAGTGTTTAATGAATACAAAATTATATATAAAACTGAGAAATATCAGCCCAAAGCTTCATACTTCATGCATGCTTGCTCGCATTCATAATAGCAGTTATTGTATATGCTCATTGTACTGTGCTGAGTGCTTTGCACTCGGTATTGATCGTACCATCACGTGCATCAGATTATCTCAAAATAAACTTGGCACGGGGGGGGGGGGGGGGGGGGATTTGTTGCAGCCCTGTGGCTTTTGGCTGTATTCATTATGGCAGGATAAAACTTAATCTGTTGGTAATGTTGTCTCTAAGTTTTTAGGATATCTATAAGTTGTAAACACCATAACCAACACAAGTTGTAAAATACTGATCACTGTCTGTCAATTGTCACTCTTTTTCAGGTGGTCATCAATGACTTTGCCCCTGCATTCCAGAGATGCCTTGGTCGTCCATGGGAGACCGCTGATTACGGCATCTGTGACATCCAGGACCTACTCTTTGACCTCCCTGAGAACTGGGTCACTGTGAGTATTCTTGATTGTCTGTCATCTTTTGTTGTAGTCATAATGGAAATGTTTTCTCATGGAATTTAAAGTTCTGGTAAAAAAAGAACATGAATTCTCAAAGAATCAAACAAAACTTACACTGAATGTTCAAGATTACAAATAAATGTCATTTGCCAAACAATTTTGGTAGAAAATGTATACTGGCTGAGTAATGAGCATAGAAAGAAAAGGAAACCCAGGTAAGTAGGCCCGACACCATTTGTGTAGTCCCATATACATCTTTCTGTGTACAGTGCTTGTTACTTTACCAAGACTGGGCCAAATTCATTATGATTTTGATCAAACCTTGCAGTACACACCAGTACTTACACACCAATGCTACATGATCAACTTTTTCTGATCCCTTCCACACCTTTTCTTTCACAACGCAATCAGATGACCAGAACTCAACTTTATCTTTAACAAAATGCACACAGATTATTCGAGATTTGAAAGTGAAGACCTGCTAAATGGTTTTGATATAACATATCCAGACAACTACCCTCTGTACAATTACCCCCCCCCCCCCCCAACGATAGTTACTCCCAGGTAATTGGTCTTGGGGGGTAATTGTCCCTGGTGTAAGTGTTCTTGTGGGGGGGGGGGATAATTGTCCTAGACTCTGGTAAAATATGTGTAATAGATGCGTTATGAGTAAGGAATAAGTCCAAGTCCAGACACCTTCCTCAGACATTTACAACCCATTGTCTGACATCTATTAATTTTAAGTGGCAGCTAGCTACCAGCGCACGTGGGAGTAATGTGTCTTGGCCTTTTAAAAAACTTGTTATCTAACACAAGTTACAATAACTGATATTATCTACTGAACTCATGGCATTTGATTGGCTGTGAGCAAATTTGTCATAGAAATTAAGCATTTGTTATTGAGGCATGATTTCTTGAGTTTTATGAAACAGGGCCCTGGACTTAGACCCCTGGGGGTGTTTCACAAAACTTGTCATCAGTGACAAATGACAGTTGTTGTTATAAGCAACTGAAATCCTTGCTTCTGATTGGTTATCGCCAGATTTGTCACTGATTTTTGTCATTTGTCATTGAAAAAAGGCTTTGTGAAACGAGTCCCTGAACTGTCACTTCGGTTAATAAACTTGAATGTGTAATTTAACTCTTCTCTTTTTGTTTTGTGTTTTTTCCCCTCTTACATCAGATTGAGTGGGATGGTGATAACACAGTGATATCAATTCCAAAAAGAGGTAAGTGTTTTGGACAAGTAGATAGTTCTACTTATCTTTTAAACCCGTTAAATACTAACTAAGCCCAAGACAACTCGTAGAGAATATTGAAATTGAAAATGAGTCTTATGCAAATATTTGGGTTTGATGATTGCAAATTTAGCATGTTTGTTTGTTTGTTTGTTTTATTTATTCACCATGTAAAATAATTGTTTACAGATAATAAAATTCATTGGGTTACATTGAGATATAATACATAGTAGGAACAGTGCATAAACAAGAAATGTTTGAAGCGCAACGTCCCTAAGGTAACATAGCTGATAAGTATTAGGTTAAGATAGAACATGGCTTAGAATAAGAGATTCTGTCGTTACAAAAATAAAACAAAATACAAAATCATAATCATGTGATTTGTTGGTTTTTCTGCTGTATAACAATGGACTCAATTTTAATCTCCCTTCTTAGAGCAAACAGAGGAGGAGTGTATACGAACAAAGAAGTTTACCAGGGAGATCGTTGACCTCCTGAGCCGTCAGCATCGATCTCGCATCACCTTTTCTAAGTTCATCCCCGCCTACCATCATCATTTTGGCAGGCAGTGTCGGGTTGGGGAGTACGGATTTAACAAGCTGGCTGAGCTGCTGGGGGCACTTCCAGACGTGGTACAGGTGAGTTTTGTGGTCTTCAGGCCTGATAATTACTCAATTTAAATCGGTTTCCCGGTTTTGGGGGGGATTTTTTCCTGATTTTCTTCCTGATTTTTTTATTTTTATTACCCAATTTTCCAGGTTTTTCTCTATTCTTCCCTATTTTTCCCCAATTTTCTTACTCAAAAGGGATGCCATTTTTTTCCCCCTGAATTTTTAGTGCTCACTATCACCCCTGGGTCTTAAAGGGATTGGGTGACTTTGTCTCCGATTCTCAAACAAAATCCTAGATTTAGCTCATTCTGCAATGATAATTATAAACCTTTAGGCCAGTCAGGAACCCTATGACTTTTACAAGCCGATCGCTTGTCCGATTATCAAGATATTTATGATTGGAAAAATTGAAATCAAAGTTTTCCTAACGACTTTCATAACACTACAGTCTATTGGGGGAAATGAGTATGGTAAAATCAGTCACTCAAGGATTTTTACTTTTTTTAGGCACTTCATGATCATTTTGAAGCGCAATTTTTTTAAGGCTTCAACAGTACACCATATCACAGATACTGATAAATGTATCTCAGATTTAACATCGTCAAACGATGCCTTTAACAATAACGCACAACGTGTCTTCTACAGCCTTGTTCAGATATGGAGCTGTAAACCACTGCATTGAAGACAAAAAAAGATGATGTAAAGGTGTAATACAGTTCACATATTTTATCTTATCCCACGGAGTAAAGTGAATACACATAAAATGCACGCAGTTGCCATTCGTTTACATGTAAAAAAAACCTGTGGCAGGTCGGAGGCAACGTTTGATCAAGTCTGTTATTTTTACCAAGGTATAAATCTTTGGATGATAAATGAAGGGAAAGATTCTATATACTATGATTTTGTTATAAAAAAAAAATCTTCAAAAGATATTTAGCTGAATAGAAACTGTACTCAATCCTTTTTTCCAAGTCAAGTATAACACCTGGTTCTTTAATAGCTGAACTTATAGTTGCTATAGCCTACATAAATATGTACAGTGAAACATGTCTATAAAGACTACTCAAGGGAGACAAGAAAAGTGGTCTTTATAGGCAGATGGTCTTTGTAGATAGGTGCCTATTGCACATGGTTCAATGAGAAACCATTTTCAAGAAAAACAAATAATGTGGTCTTTGTAGACAGGTGGTCACTAAAGCAGGTGAGACTGAATGATGAGTATTTCTCTCCCCATGTCTCTCTAGATTGAAGAGTATGGGGACGAGCGCAGCGTCCAGCTGACGGAGCCCGAGCGTCTTGCCGTCATGGCCCGTCGCATCTCACAGCTGGTGCCGAGGAACCGCCAGCATTCCCTGGCCCTCCATGCCCTGCTACCGGCCTACTGTAAGGTCTTTGGTCATCCTGTCTGTCTTGAAGACTACGACGTTCATGACCTGGAGTCACTGGTCCGCAGGTTCTGCCACATTGTAGAGGTACGTTTCTCTCATTTTTGGAGGTCATTTTTTTTTTTTGGGGGGGGGGGGGGGTCTTTAGTTGGATTGTAATCGTAATCTTATAGTGGTGTTTTTTTTACCCGACTGCTAAGAAAGCATATATGCTTGTTAGTAAGCAACCAGAGGACCGGCGGCTCTAGATCCTCCCCGAGAGACCTGGTAATTAGGAGTAATGGCTTACCAAAGGGCACTAGGGCAATGTCTTGGTTTCGAACCCGGGTTGCCGGATTACAAGATCACTGCTCTACCGACTGAGCTATTGCGTCTCCTCTTGTGATGTAGTATGAGTTGGTTCATAGCAGTGAAAGGGGCTGTATGGCTAAGAGAGGTGAGTCGTTGGGGTCCAGTGGATAAGTCTCTGGAACGAACCCCAAGGTAAAGGGTTCGAATCTCCGTTGCAGCATTAATATCCTCTGGCTTTACATTAGCCACTCTCCACCCAGGTGAAGTACATGGGACCCCGGTAGGAATAAATTTCTTGGACGTTCTATGGTGGATAGCTACAGCTGGGGTAATAATATGATACTTTGTATTAAGCGTAGTAGAGTGTATTTGTGTAGTAGCTGCACCACGTAATTGGATATTTGAATTGAATTGAAATTTATCGTCCCTTTCAGGAAATTCTTTTTTCACTGGTTTTATGATGCTACACTAGCTTTAGGAACATCGACAATCACTGTTGTACAGAGAGAAAAGTACAGGAGAAAGGACGCATCCTTGAGGTGCTCCTGTGTTCAGAATTCTCATACTACATGTAGATTGAATATTACCAATTTTCACTTTCTGTGGTCAATTGCTAAGGAAGTCCAGGATCCATGAAATAATTTTGCGCTATATAAATAGATACTTTATTATCATCTCACTTGCTCCTCCCTCATTCAGATCGTGACTGAAGATGACGACAAGCGCCTGCGATCGGTGGAGCGGGAGCACCTGAGTGACCTGACCCAGCGGATCCTGGTGGTTCTCCTGGAGGAGCCACGAGGGAGTGCATCGGTGGAGAAGGTGGTGGAGCTTCACAAGAAGCTATGGGGCGAGGAGCTGGTTGCAACCGAGTATGGGTACAGCAGCGTGACTCTGCTACTCAAGGCTGTCCATCATGTGGTCATGGTAAGAGAAGAGATATTAGGCATGTTTCTATAGGATTACATGAACCCTTAAAGGTATACACCAGTTTTGGTCATGCGATTGTTTTGTGAAAGAAACATTGTGGAATCGATCAGAGAAGGTTGATAATCTAGCATATAAGTAATGGTGTATACTGCAAGGTTATGGAATTATCAAAATGATAAGAAGTTTGGCCCAGTCTTGGTAAAGTTACAAGCACTGTACACAGAAAGATGTATATGGGACTACGCGATATCTATCCAGTCCGGATAGATATAATGATTAGCCACATATATCAATAAGTAGGCAGTTTCCCGGCAAAATTTGTATCACATATTAGTCAAAACATATTCTTTCACATGATTGGTAATAAGAGCTTCCATTTCAATTTTTGAGAGGTGGGGGGGGGGGGGGGGGTTCCAAAGCTTGTCTATACCTTTTCTGGGTAGGGGCTCCTGTAGAAACACACCATAATCAGATTATAACGCTGACGCTAATAGAATAGCATACTCATCTCTAGAGGTCTCATAATGAGCAACATAGAGAGAAATATTTAATCACTATTTTCATGTACAAATTAGCAATTTCCTGATGATCTTTTGTAATTTCTTTTGTTTATATCATACTCATTTTTATTTTATTTAAAACCATAAAAGAGGAACGTATAAATATTTGGTGCCACTATAAGGAAGGAAAGCTGATTCACTTAGAGCTTTACAAAAATCTGAACGGCAATGGCTTAATTTTCACCAACAGGTAAAAGACGAGTGGTCCGACGACCCCTGTGCCGAGCTGACCCCTACCTACCAGTTTGCCCGTAGCGCCCGGGAGGTCCTGATCTCGGTACCAAACCAGACCCTGACCCTCCAGGCCTTCATGTCTCGCTATCAAGTCGTCCATCGCTGCGAGCTCCTACCCCACGACTTTGGCCAGACCACGGTGTCGTCCCTCATCTCGTCGGTACCGAGGGTGCTTACCCTGGTGGGGCGCGGCGCCCAGAGGGCCATCACACTCAATCCCTGCTGCATCGGTGAGTCCAGCGCCTGCTGATTCTTCTCCCAATTTTGGGAGTATTTGTGTTGCTTTTTGTTTTGTGTCTGTCACGTACTGTATAAGCTGTTATTTTTGCGAATATGACGAATTTTGGCATCTCATCATTCCGGAGCGCAAAAATATCAGCATGAGATTATGTGCTTGCGTCCTCTCGATCGCTAGCTAGTTGTAACTGCTTTATGTTCGTAATTTGTGACAAAGTTTGTGGATACTTCATGCCCATTCTTTAATTCTGCTATGTGCTATTTGCGAATATGTCTCTTAGTCTGTCATCCGCGAAAAATATCAGCTTATAGAGTAACTGGCTTCTTTCTGGTCAGAATCTTTGTTTTTCCTCTGGAAAACAAGAGAGATGAACAAGACTGATGTATCTCTCTCTCTCTAAGTGCCATATTGTTTGACTTTTGCAATCATGCTGTTCCACAACCCTCGGCTCCTAGCCTTCTGTAATAGTACCACTCCCAGTTCTTTTACTCCTCTCTCTTCCAACAATTTCTGCAGACTCTCCATCCAAAGTATCGTCCTTCTTCCCCTACTCCTTCTTCCCACAATTTTCCCTGTCAAAGCAAGATTCTCTAGGCCTTCTTTACATGTAATGTGACACATGAACTTCAACTGCCTAATCAACATCTCACTTTTTCATTTTCCTTTGCACTCCAGCTCATGTAAGAACTTCCTCATTACTAACTTTGACAGTCCAGGGGATTTTCATCATTCTTCTTAAAAACCACATTTCGCAACTTTACAAATGCTTTTTAGTATCAGAGGCTAAAGTCCATGTTTCACTACCATACATAAGTACTGTGATGTATAACGAAGCACATTATATGTTGCCATCTCTAAGCCCTACACCAAAGAAAAAATGTCATGCTTATAAAATATACTTACATGGATTGATTTACTAACTTAAGATTCCAGAACTCAGATGCTGAGAAAGGGTGACTTATGCATCCTATGTATACCAGTGTTTCTGCAGTCTTTCCTTAATCATGAATCTTTGTGAACTGCAATGATTTTTTTAGAGCATGTTCAGTACAGAGAAAAGTCTACTCAGTCCAATGCATCCACATGTTTTCTTTTTCTTCGCATAGTGTTCTAAGATTACCACACCTGCAACCTCTTTCAATACTTTTCCAGTTATTGAGAATCTTCTTAATCTGATTTGCGATTTTCAGTTTCAAGTGACGGACAAACTTACCAGGATCACTCGTTTTCATCGGAGCACAACAAGACATCACCCAGTGATTACACAGGTTGGATTCTTAGTACTATTTACTGATCCTGGGGGTGTTTCACAAAGATCCTAAGTCTAACTTAACTCTAAGTTGGACTCAAAAATTATGGAGAGCCATTTGTAGCCTTAAAGTAAAATATATTCAAAAGCGAAAAATCAATTCCACATCAAGAACATGAAATCTCCTTGATAATGGAAAAAATATGAATTATTTGAGTCAACATTTTATGCCTTTTAAATTAACTTTTACAAAATATTTTGATGGACGCTAATGGCTTTCCATAGTTAAGTCCAACTTAAGATCTTTGTGAAACACTCCCCTGAAATCGTACATTCATGATGCTTTATGAATTCCGCCTGTGGTTGAGATTAAAAAAGTTTCATGCCATGAAATAACTCAATTAACGATGATAAACAAAAATAACTTCTGAAATATATTCATTTCACAAATATCAAATTACACAGTTATTGCCAAATGGCCTGTTAAATTTGTGCTTAGATCATGATCAAAATACTACAGTTAATTAAATGGTTTTACACATTGTCCACTATAAATTTGCTGGAATTTAAGATGTTAGGGTACTTGAATATCTTCTTCATTGTAAAATAAAAGTTATAACTTTGTTGTTTTTTTCTTCAATTTATTGATTGTTATGTTTCTTTATTTTAGCACCAAGTTCCACCACCAGTGAGAAGGAGAGTGGGAAGACATCTTCTAGTACTTCTACATCAGGTAAAGGATTGTTTTATTTTCTCAGGGAAAGAACACGCTTTTCTGCCTAAATCTTTTCATAACATGCTCTCTTGTTTATGTTTTTCATGCAGCATGAATTTTTAAACAAGCATTGAACTTGCCTAGAAAAATATTTGAATTTGTTTTATCTTGTAGTATGAGATACTAATGATAATTTTGTGCTATTTTTTTAAAGGATCTGGTAAATGCCCTGCATTCAATACCACTTGTTTTTTAATGCTGACAAGGTCATAAGATTTCACAGACAAGGTTTAATTCCATATGTGTGCAACAGCTTTCCTCACTATATGTATGTATGTAGAAAATACCACATGTCGTTCTATAGACTAACATAATAAATACAATGCATATTCATCATAGCGGACCTTCATAATTTTGATAAAATAAATTTTGATCATCAAATTTTGATAAAGTTGATGACATTGATGAAATAAATTTTAACGAAATAAAAAAAGATATTATTCAATGAATAAATTATACATAACTATGCCAGTGCATGAAGCAACTTTCATTCTGAAGTACTAAAGCCCTAAGCTTTAGCACATATATAGATTTAGCATCAGCCAAAGCAGGATGGTGTACGCTTACCAAAAAAATTATTCTCCACCTCCTATTCTCGCTCGCCACAGAATCTGACGGTGTGAAGGGATCCAGCCCTCGAGCTGAGTCTGCTCCATGTGATCTCATGTCGAGTGGAGCAGCTCCCTCTAGTGACCAAGCTCCCTTCCTGGAGCCAACCCATGCTGAGGCTCCTCCTCCTCTTCTTCCTCCCAAGGATCTCATCAGCTTCAACAGCCCCATGTTTTCTCCACATAAAGGTAGGTAAAAATGACCGGGGTAATAGTATATCTGTAAAGCGCTTAGAGACGTCCGAGATGTATTAAAGCGTTATATAAAAGCTGAATATTATTATTATTATTATCATTGTGTCCATTCACAAAGAACACACATTGTGTCTGTTTGGAGCCAGAAGGGTGTTGACTCATTTTAACTGGATGCACTACATTCTTTTTGATTATAAAAATGAAGAGAATTGTAGTGGTACACCTGCATTCGAATGTCAATGAGTACATGTAGGTGAATAAGTGCTTGAATGAACCGTATCATGAAGCATATATAGACTTTAGACATATGTAGTGGTAGTGGTGGTAGTATTTTAGCTGACGGCTAAAAAAGCAATAAATGCTTGTTAGTAAGCAACCAGAAGACCAACGGATTTAGGTCCTCTCTGAGGGACCTGGTAATGAGGATTAATGCCTTACCAAAGGGCACTAGCGCATCGCCTTGATTTCGAACCCGGGTCACTGGATTACGAGACCACTGCTCTACCGACTGTAATAGACAATTAAGAAATCTTCCTTCTCTTTCTTTGTGTGTGCTTGTTTAGAATCCCAGAGTGCATCGGGTGACCAGGAGAAGATAGAACACATCGATCTGAGGAGCCTCCTCCACCTCCTCCCAAACCAAACCCGCTTCAGCGTCGGCCAGTTGCCCCACGATCTCTGCACCGGCCCTCTATCAGGCCCTCTATCAGGACACGCCCTTCAGCAGTCAGGACCGGCCTCCTTACCCCACTCCGCCTCCACCTCGTTCTGCGTGGATCAGGGTGGGGACGACGGCGAGCTACTACCCCACCACCTCCAGCAGCGCCAGGCCTGCTCCCTGCCGTCATCTGCTGCCTCGTCTCCAAGGCGCGACGTCTTGAGAGGGCGCACTCGCTTCCGCCTCGCAGCAAACTTTTCCCTGGGATTTCAAGAGGTACCATAAGAATTACAAGAGGTACCATAAGAATTTCAAGAGGTACCATAAGAATTTCAAGAGGTATAAGAATTTCAAGAGGAACCATAAGAATTACAAGAGGTACCATAAGGATTTGAAGAGGTATAAGAATTACAAAAGGTACCATAAGAATTTCAAGAGGTACCATGAGAATTTCAAGAGGTACCATAAGAATTTCAAGAGGTACCATAAGAATTTCAAGAGGTACCATAAGAATTTAGAAACGGTAAGAACATGTGTATTCCAGCAACACATGCTTTACCATGGTAAACTGTTATATGTACATTTGTTCGCATGTGATTTGGTAAACAGCCTCTGTGAAACCTTGTGAACATTATTCTCTTAATATGTGTTGAGATTTCGGCTCAGTTACCCATCCAATCTTCAGTATTACATGCATTGTGTTTAATGTGTATAATGTTTGCATCAAGAACCGATGCTACAGTTAAGATGCAATGATTGTCTGTTGTACATACGTGTAAGATTAAGATGTTTTTATGATGTGTACAGTTGTAACTATGTTGAGATTCATTTCATTCAAGTATTGCAGTACTCCAAACTCAGGTGCAACATGTGACATTACCTTGTGACTATCATTATGTATGCATTTTTGGTGTAGCGGGACTACCATTGAAGTCTTTGGAGAGCAATAGCCAAAGTTTTTTTTCTTTTCCTGCACAATCAAAGAATGTGTAAAGTGTATGTATGTATGTGTGTTTATAATGTGCATAGAAATTGGCAGCTGTTTATGCTGTAACAGAAAAATTTCAGTGGTAAACTAAAGCTTGGACATTATTGTAGCATGTAGAAATGTTTGCTTCTCACCCATTTTCCACTGCTAACATAATTTGCAGGTTTGGCAGGCAATTTGTTGTCCACATGTATATATAGTTTGCTCTGTGTAAGAATGATTTCATTCTGATTTTTTGGCAATCAAAGTTGGTGCTTTGGAAAATTTGAAGATAGATTTTTGTACCATCCTGTGTTGATTCAATTTACCTGTTTTTCTCATACTTGAAGTTGTGTAGTTGTCGTCAGTCAGTATGGCTTGTTTGATGTTTAAGGTATTCACAGAATTTCCAAAATGAACAAAATATTCATAGAAACCAATTATACAATTATAGAGGACAATCATTAGGAACATGAGAAGAAAATCTGGAAAAAAAAAGAAGGTATTTGCTTTGAATTGTATCTGCTTGAATGGAACTCTCTTTGTTTTAAGTGGGGGCTCCAATTCATAAATCAAAAGAATAAAATAGGTAAAAGGTCACCCAGCTGTTTATATCTTCTTTTTTCCTGAAATACAGATTTCCACATATGTAACCTATGAAGTGTTAATAAATTTGATGCAGGACAACTGTCGAGAGATAAAGAATTTGCTAAAATCAAGCTTCCTTTTGAATACATAATGGAATATGTGAAATTATGATTTTGTTTAATGCAATATGATTCCTCCATTGTTGCTTTTTTACTTGCCACTGCCACGGGTCTGATGTTTGATTTATTTTCTCTAAAAGTTTTGCGACATGCAAAGCTTTGTTTGCATGTGCTGTGGTAAACGGCCTCTTTCAAACATCACCAGCAAAATGAAACCATTTTATGTGTAAATAGATGGCTTGCAAGGGTGAGAAAAAAAATATGATTAGCTGTGTGCAAATAAAGAAGTTATGAGCACTCACGTATCTATGTTGTAAAATACAGAAATATATGAGGCGCACTATGTTGTTAAATACAGAAATATGAGGCGCACTATGTTTACATTTTTTATTTTGCTGCTTCAGCTCCTTTGAGGTGGTTTATCCTGCGCCGTGTTAACAAAGCTTAATGGAGATTTTTGTGTTTGTTAAGTACAAGGAAGAATTGTGTCGTTATGCTTATAGCAAAAGTTCTTGCTAAAAGGGCATTTCATACAATCTTCCTGTTATACTTGGTTATTTGTATGGTAAAAAATATGTGCAAATTGTAAATACTACTGAAGTTGCTAGGGAAAGAGATTAAACACTGTGTGCGATATGAGAGAGTATGTATTCATCGGAATGCATTTAACATGAAGATAAACATGTTTGTTTATTTTTGTACCTATAGAGAGTTGTTAAAGGGAGATTAAGAAGTGCAATGGTGTGATGTTTGTTATGACTAACAAATGAACCGCACACTTGGACAAAATGTTTATTTGTATTATTATATATGATATGAAGAGGATTGGGGATAGCACATTGCAAAGATTGTATTTGCAAGATAGTGCAAAGCAAAGTTTGAAGCAAAACTTTGGAGCATCATCATGACAGGGAATGTTGTCATAATTTGAATGTGCTTTATTCAGATATTTACTTATACTTTTGCCGTTAGGGTAACGATGCTCTTAAAAGTCATAGTGCCGGATTTGTTTCATATTTTTAAGCCATTGAAACACCAGCATTATGCATTGGTTGGAATTAACAACATTTTGAGATTCTTTTCGTCAAAAAACCAAATTCTGCACTTAAATGTTATATGGGGTGTCTCACTGACTATAGTTTTGTTAATAACTCAGTAGCAGACTGGTCCTGAAAGAATACACCAGCACTGTTTGCTTCACTGTGGTGAATTTCAAAACGAATGTTTTTTACGAAAGGGAATACCTTCTAAAGATAATAATCTGTCCTCTCCAGCAAAAGTGATAAATCTGACCCTAGAATTTTTGCATTTTGGAGAAATTCACGATCGGTGTTGGACAGCATTTTGTTGGACATTTACCTAATATAAAAATGATTGCAAAGAGCACTATTTTTATGTTAGTGTGTGAAAACTCCTATTGTGCAAGTGCAACTCTATTAAATTTATTTCACACTTTAAAAGAGAGAGGTTTGAATAGGATTATTTTAAATCCATGGCCAAATGTAAGAGGATACGAGAAAAGAGGTAGCCATTACTATGGTAATACTCTAAGTAGTTTATAAGTGTTGAGAGTTTACTATTTGCATTGAGCAGTAAATATTTTGTATACCGTAATTAACGTTGTATAAACCGCCCTCGTGTATTAACCGCACCCCTCTTTTTCGCTGACTTTTTTTTTGCCGACTTTTTTGGGGGCGACTTAAAAAACAGTAGAGGACCTAGGATAGAACCTTGTGGTACGCCATGTAATAGAAGAAAAATTGGAGGAATTATTATTATCAACTACATATTGAAATCTATCAGAAAGATTACCTTCAAACCAAGATAACGGACAAATTTGAGTGTTGTTCTAGTTTCCGATTGGTGAGTCAACACACCGATTACTGAGCTGGGAGACATTGCCAGACATTGCCAGGCATAGCGCCAGGTGGAGGGGCATAAAAAAACTGATCTCATTTGCACACCTCATTATTTCATTGCATGGTTTAATTAGTGTGTTGAATAGAAGTTATGGAATATTACTTTAAAATTGAATAGCAATATGATTATTGCTGGGTTGATTTGTACTAAAGAAGGAATTGTTTTTCTAGAAGTTATTCATGAACTGCTCCCTCAATATTGTGCATATTTTGAGAACATTGGAATGATTGATATATCGTCTGTTTGGCGCCAATTCGTATAGTTCAACACAGAGCCCTTCTGGTTCCAAACAGACTTGCAATTGAATCACAATTTTTGTGGAATAGCAAGCACATGAATCTCTGTTTAGGGACACTTTGCATCAATGGCTACATTGAAAATAGTATGAATAGCAAGAGATGCTTGTGTCAAAACATATTTTTAAGTGTGTCTTCCAACTTTCAATAGCATAGATGTATGTTATAGATGATTTTGAGAATCTTTTATACTGTGCCCTTTCTTTCCAGTTTAGGTTCTTCTATTCTATTACCCGGTACATGCCAGTTTATACTGAAACACATTGTACTGATCGGTTATGCTGGAAGGGAAATTGAAACATTTCCAGAAAGGTGTGGAAAATAGATTTTTCTCTTTCTCGTTCCCAGATGTTCTACTTTTGAATCAGAATTTATCTTTGAAATGAAGATGTAATTTAGTTAGAAGGTGTGTCAGAATAGGAATACGATTTGTTCTCAAGTCAAACTGATTCTACCATTAAGAAATATTGGAATAGGATCATCTATAGTATTTTCCATTAAATATTGAGAGGAACCTTAAGAGAAACCCTTGAGAAGATGGAAATAGTATATTTTGTGAGGACTAAACTCATCTTTCCTTGGATTCTCAGTTCATGAATGCTCAGTCAGAGCTTTCCTGAGGAAAACAAAATGGATGGACTAGAATTCCTCAGTTACTTGTGTCTTTGGAAATACAATGTGGGCTACGTGCAGGAAAGCCATTGCTGACATTGGCAATACATGTACATGGCCTGTACAGCCTTCTTGCGTGCAGCCTGCAACTTGTAGTATTTAGGGATAAGGGTGTGTGTGATCGATCGTGTGAAGTGTATACCACGTCATTCAACTTACTTGAGGTAATACACACTATGGAAAGTGCATGTACGTGTAGACTTCCACCCAGGAGCCAGTAGTTTCCTTCCAAGTATCTCTCCAAATGCCATATCGCTCAAGGCAAGCTTTGATTTTTCAATGCAACGTGGCCTGTGGTGAATCGATGCATGGACAGGATTCACAAGAGGCAGTCTTGAGCTGAGACTACAATAGTGTTGTAGCCAGCCAAGTAGCCTCCACTAGCCAGTCACTTGCATGAAAAGTGCTGCCAGTGAGCTATTGCAAAGGATGGGGGATACATCAAGAAGGCGCTGGTGAAAAGCCTGGTTGGTCAGAAGTGCTATATATATATAAACATATATGTACATTCTACATAAAAGTTTCAAATAGGACAAGGGACTAGTCTATTTTTAAGGATAAAGAAACTATTGTTTATCTATTTTTCATCATAAGATACTGTAGTATATTTGCAAGTGAGCAAATTTGATATTTCTGATTCAAATTTTGTTAGCCATTTCATTATACTTTTTCAGGTACAGTGTAGTTACTTTAATCTTAGTTACATATTGTAGATCAATGATTAAATGAAGGAGCGATGAAGTAAAAGGAGGCAAAAGGGAAGATGAGATTGGAAAAAGGGGGAACATTTGTTGGTGTTGCTATTTTGGTGGTTTGATTTCCTTTATCATAAAGAATTGGGAGCCATATTTGTTTACTTAATTTATTTTCACCCATTTCTTTCCTTGCAAAGAACAAGAAAGTGCTAATGTATTATTGAGTGTAATTAAGATCAGATATGACTTGATTTCATGTTCAATGTTTATTATTTAATTTTTGTTTAAACATGCAGTGTACCATCAGCCCATAGCCAAAAAAGACAATTCAGTAAAGTATACTTACGCCCTTCTATGTGATAAGTTTATTTTCCTATAAAGAAAATAAGTTTATTTTCATATCAAGAAACATTATTTTTCATGTTTCTCTTCTTGATAATCATATCTTTGTGCCAAAATGTATTTTTCTTGCTACATGTATGTCATGTGTAGTTTCAGTGTCAGAGCTTTTGCTCAGAAAAAGTTTGTTGTTTTGTTGTTGTTTTGTTGTTGTTTAGTCTTTGTTGCTACATGACAAGTTTTTTGTCTCATTGATGAGACTGATAGTCAAGACATCGATAAGAAGAATGACAAATATTTGGTTTTATTTTCTGTCTCGAGTGATCGTGCTATCTGTAATCAAGGTAAAGAAGCCTCTACCAGTTGAAGTATGGGGTCACTTTGACACATACCTCTGTATTTCGCAAAGGACTGTCATAATCCATTGCAAGTCTGAATAAAAGTTCTGGAATTTTTTCTTTGTGATATTTTACAACTTTTGAAAGTTTGGACCACATGTGGAAGAAATGTGATGATATAATGTATAAAACAAGACTTTGTCAATGTTGATTAAGAGTAAAATAGTTATAGTAATGTTAGCCAGTTAACACTTCAGTCACACCAACGAGACCAACTACAAACCGAACAGAAAATTACATTAACGCAAATGACCAAAAATTGGTCGGTCTGACGTTGATGTGGAGTCTGTTTGGTGGTGTGACCGAGGTATAAGGGTAAGAAGTAAGTGTTTTTCTTCATTTTTGTTTCATTTTGTTAATGTTTTATCGATGTTCCCTTGTGAATGGCATTGTGTAGACTATTCTTTATAGCACTTTGAGTTCCTGCTGATGTAGTAGAGATGAGAAAAAAAGAAGATAATGTAAACCTACACCAAGATGATCAAGGGGATCATTTGTTGAATATTTGAATGAATATTTGTGAAACATTCAGGTAATGTAAGATTTCAGGGATTAATCCTCATTTGAAAATATTATGAAACATAAAGCTTGGAATTTGTTCTGTTATAAGGAGAATAAGAATGAAAGAGTTTATTTTTATGAGTTTTATTTTCTTTCCTGAAAAGAATTCGATTTGATAGTTTGTAAATTATCTTGAAGAAAACAAAAACATAACAGAGCAATGAGAACAGTCTAGATTTCATTCTTTTAGTCAAAAATAATTTGATATGTTGAAAATTCATTACATATGCCTTGTACATTTGTACCGTATCTTAAAATTCAAGAGGATTTTTTGTTTTCTATTATGTTATGTTGATAAGTAATAACTCTTTTGTGAAAAACAATTTGAAAGGATAAAATAGTCATCTGATTATCACGGTCGAAGTTCAGGTTTTAAAATTTCTTCCTGCTAATTCTATTGCTCTTATAAAAATTACAATCTGGATACAGTATGCCAATTCAGTATGATTTTTCAAGATTGCATAATTCTTGTGGTATCAAATATGGAATCACTTTTAATCGAATTCCATCCAGTGTAGTTTTTACAACTCAAAATGGCAAAAAGCAATACTTTTAAAAATAATTATCAGGTGGAAGATGAATGATTCTGTACTTGCTAAATCAGTTGTTTGGTAGAAAATGGGATATGAAGTCGCATGATATACCAAAGTTACTCATTGTATTGAAACTTGACATCTATCTCATAATAGCAGGTATTGAAGAGAGGTATTTAAATGAGAATTTGAAAGGTCGATTCATATATGACCTGGTAAACTGCTGCAAATAAAACGTGTGCAAATGAATGGCAAATGCGGGCAACAAAGGTCCTGCGCGTATTCACCAAGCTACGTATTGTAAGATACAGAAATGTGAAACCTGCATTTTTTAATGTCTTTTTACGATTTTTAATGCAGGAGTTTTGCCATGTCATATCTGAATGAGGCCTTACAGGGGAAGAAGAGCAGTTCACTTGTATTAGATTTGTAATTATCAAATACATCTAAGAAGTTTTGGTTTATACATGTAGTAGTAGAACTAACAAGAACCTGTTTACAGTTATTGCCATGCAGGGAAGTGTTACAATCAGTTTTTCTTTGCTGAATTCCTCTTAGACCACATTCCATTTTGTTCACTATTCTATGTTGAACTAATAAATGACCTCAGTGACTATATAATGAGTGCATTTTTGTTTGTCTGTGCCTACGTGTATGTAGAAATCTCAATCATATATGTCATCACAAATTGCAGTCCCCTTCACATTTACCTCTACAATGCATCTTCTCTTCATTTATTTTGTCCCTTTGAGTCTCTACTACCTCTATCTACGCCATCTCCAGAATAAATTTGTCCTTGTCCTCTATGTAATCATACTCGGTTATTAATAAATCTTTCTCTTGAATTTATTATTTTCCTCCCCTTGTCACTATTTCAGCTTTCACATCCCATTATCTCCTTCATTCCTCTTTAATTTTTTTCACTAGAATCCCCTCCCACCCTCTCTCTCTCTTTAGGTCAATCCTCCTCTTTGTCATTATTACCTCACCCTTCTCTTTATCCATTTTTCTTTACACCCTCAGTCCTCACACACACTCTCTCTTTAATTCAAATCCTCTTATTTGTCATTATCACGTCAACCTTCTCTTTATGAATTTTAATTTATAAACTGAGTCCTACCTATTATTAAACATAAAAGGAATCAACTTTATGAATGGACTAAAATGGCATCAAACAAAGTGCAAAGTATTCATGAAGTACTCGTCTTTGATTCCTCATTTTATTGAGAATAACATATCACTGCTATTCAAACGCAGTCTTTTCTCAAACGAAAGGTTTCTTTGCAAGATGTATGGCTCATCCATCACCACAACATCAAACCATCTTAAAAACATGTACATATATCTATATACAGCTGGATCTTTTATCAACTGACTTGATTAAAATACAAATCCACATAATATTAGGAGCGCCTTAGAAACATCACATTATGAGCTCGGGTGGAAGAATGAATTTCAATTAGGTTAATAACTGATGTGTGTGATCCGAAAGATGTTATCAGCAAACTACTACTGGATTGAATGCACCTCACAAATATCAAATACATTATCTTGCAGACCACCACAATGGGACAATTCAAATTGTCTTCCAGAATAGGGAATTAGACCAGATTTAGAGCCCCCAAAATAGGAGCATTGAAATTAGCCTTAGAAATGTTACCAAATACCCTAAATGTTGACTGAAATTGATCTTGCTATTCTGTCATTCATCTCTCTAAATACACAGAAGAATATCTTTTCTAATCAAAACTCTTCTCCTGCGCAAAACCCCACCCATCTCTCTTCTTCCTGAGCTAAATGATGGTAGTCAATGTGATGAACATAATGGTGTGCTCCAAGGTCAAAGGTCAAACAGCATTTTCCTGATGTCATACTGATGATGGCTCGGCTGTTTTTCCTTCCACATATCTAATTGGTGCTGTTTGAAGAAAAAAAAGGGAAAATGAACATAAATTGTGGAAAGTGAATATCAAAAGTGTATGCTTAGTTTAGTTCACCCTAATATTTGAAAGCAGTTGCATAGAAGGATTTAAAAAAAAAATCCAACAGCATTAGCAACTTCAACAAAAGAAACGTTTGCCAACTCTAAATTTGGCAAGCAAATCTGTAAAGCTCGCCAGTAACTCATCATTCTGAAGAAACTGCTGGACAAGTTGGAGAAGTCACCCAAAACAGGTTTGTGGCAGCAACCTGCCGTGAGTGGTTCTCATACACAGTTGAACATATTCTATACAACGCATGGTTGGATGGGTAGGAAATACTGAGCAGTACATACTGGATGTTCACCGCTTAATACTGCCCTGCAGATTTTGACCAAATACAAAATAAAAACTGGGAAATACTCCAAAGACAACATTCTAAATAGTGAATTACTACAAAATAAACACCTTATTGATCAAAAATCTATCTGAACAACAAGAGCAATAAAACGGTAGCTTTATTCATGCTTATGGGGGTCATTGCAAAAAAAAATCTTTTTGACATACAGTCCAAATAGAATCAATCAAATTTAAAGTGACGTAGGTATTTGAAAAGATTAACTGTATGGTAGAGCACAAAGGATGAATTCTTACTTGGGTATTTGTTTGGTATTTTATCGGCGTCACTCTTCACTTTATCCCAGTATGAGTTGGGTGTGAGTAACCATGTCAGAGGCACTGTATGAAGCCATTATGAGAGAGAAAAGATAACAAAAAGTAAAAAGGGTGATAATATGATTTAATGCAGGCAAAAACAAATAACTATAATAAAACATTCAAATAAAAAATATAATAAAAGTTGAAGGAGTGGAAGTAAAAGATAGTGACAAAGTAAGTGTGGACACAAAGCAAAGAGAGCATCAAAGAATAAAGATTTTTCCAAAGATTTATTTGAATAACAAGTACACAAAAAAACAACCCAAAATCAGCTTATCATAGACAGAAATACCCTAATTAATTCTGACAATCATTGTGAAATATTGTACTCACAATGACACAAGCTTACATTGATTTGATTGCAGCACATTCTTCTTATTATTTTTAAATTTATTAGACTCTACAGTTTCTTTAACTTTTTGTACATTATCTCCCATTATTTGTTATCTATCTGTTTGTATTTTTATTTGAAATCTAACCTCATTTTTTGGTTGCAATAAAGAAATAATGATAATAATAATAATATTACTCACATGTCGAGCCTAGAAGACAGGAAACAACAATAACAGGCTCCTTATCCCATGAAAACTTAAGGAAAGGGACGATACCTGGGGCAAGAAAACAAAATAAAAAACACTTATAATAATGAATTGGAAATCTATTCATTCCTGTCGATGTATGTGGTGCTTAGAGTTAGTCTGAAATTGTTGTCTCCAAAGTATTAAATTTTGATGCATTTTGACAAATAGTCTCAGTTGGTTTTTTCCACTTATCGATCTCCATGTACAAAGTTATGTTTGGGGAGTTCAGAATCTGCCGCTTGACTTGAACAATTCTCATTTTCGTCATATTTAAGGTACAAACTGGAAATTTATTGTGAGAAGTTTGTTGATTTTTCTACTTTATAGTCCGGCAGCCAAATCCAGATTATTGGCCTAACCTTGTTTTAGGGTCTATAGTTTTTTTTTCAATGGATTATGATTGCCTAAACCTTCTATTTGAAGAATCCGATTGCTGACACTCTGTCAGCCTTGAGCAATTTAAGATATGTGACGTCATACAAAATGGCCGCCAAAGTACATGATTTTTCTCTAAAAATGTATAATAAATATATAATAGGGATTTTTCTACAATTTTGGGCAGCCAAATGTCTGTATCTCTCTAGGACCATCACTAAAAATTGTTTCGTGATGTTGCACGGCCATAGATGACAAGCTAATTTGCATATTTTGAAATAGCGCCCTCTATAAATATATTAATTTTGCATAAAATTAGGTGTGCCAGCCAAATGCCAATTTCTTATTTCTCAATGGATTATGATTGCCTAAACCTTCTATTTGAAGAATCCGATTGCTGACACTATGTCAGCCTTGAGCAATTTAAGATATGTGACGTCATACAAAATGGCCACCAAAGTACATGATTTTTCTCTAAAAATGTATAATAAATATATAATAGGGATTTTTCTACAATTTTGGGCAGCCAAATGTCTGTATCTCTCTAGGACCATCACTAAAAATTGTTTCGTGATGTTGCACGGCCATAGATGACAAGCTAATTTGCATATTTTGAAATAGCGCCCTCTATAAATATATTAATTTTGCATAAAAATAGGTGTGCCAGCCAAATGCCAATTTCTTAGATCTACGTCACGTTAAACACATATGAAATAATTACGATTGTGCTGCATTTATCTTACATATTTTTTGGTCTAAATTAAAATACATGTAAAGAAGCAAAAAAGATCTACAAGAGAATCAGTGAGAAGTGATTTTACGGTACACATTATTGTTCCATTCATAGGCTTTATTTAGACCAGCATTGCTCCAGCGTCAGTGAATGATGATAAAGCATTTGGCATCGGTACCAGACAGATGCATGAGTTTTAACAGAAGTTACCTGGTGGATTCTATGACACAATTTCCAAGAAAGTCTACAACGGGTACCTGACAGACATTGTCAGCCCAGACACCAACTGTAAACCAAAGTGTTTCTGGAGTTTCATAAACGGCAAGTGATGCGATGCTTCAGGGTTGGCTCCATTGAAATAATCTAATGGAATGACTTACTCAGATAGCCTCTCAAAGGCGAACATTCTAAGTAATCAGTTTTCATCCATCTTCAACTGCAATGAAGATATGACTAGTCTGAGAGACAAAGGACGAAGCCCCCACCCAACCATGGATCACATTACTATCTCGCCACCAGGAGTTCTGAAGATCCTGTCTGAGATTGATGTTCATAAGCCACTGGTCGTCTGGTCCTGACCAAATCCCAGCCAGACTTCTGACCACCAAACTGACACCTGTGTTCACTCTATTCTTCCAAGCCTCCCTTAACCAGAGCGTGCATACCTGATAAATGGAAGATGGCTATATATATTGATCCCATCTTCAAGAAAGGTGACCGTAGCAAGCCAGAGATTTACAGAGCTGTCTCTCGGACGTCAGTAACCTGTGAAGTACTGGAGCACATCGTTCTTAGCAGCAACATGAACAACCTTGAAAGCCACAACATCCTGTCTGATGCACAACATGACTTTTGAAAGAAGCGATCCTGCGTCTCACAGCTTGTCCTTGCTGTCCTGGACCTTGTCAAAGGCATCGATGCCAGAGACCAATTGGATATGACACTCCTTGGTTTCTCCAAAGCATTTGACAAGGTTCCCCATGGAAGGCTAGCTGTTACACAAGCTCCAATTCTATGGAATCTGGGAACCCACACATGCTTGGTTTTCTGGCTTCCTGAGTTACAGGACCCAGCAGGTGTTACTGGAAGGACCCATCTCCAACACCAGCCAAGTAACATTTGGCATCCCGCAAGGCAGCGTTATCGGCCAGATGCTGTTTCTCCTCTTCCTCAATGATCTGCCACCGTACCTCTCCCCAAACCCAACAGTCAGACTCTTTGCTGACGATGGCATGCTATACAGCAACATCAAGACATAGGAAGATGCCTAACGTTTCCAAGAGGATCTTGACTCACTGCAACGCTGGGAGCGTGATTGGCTGATGGAATTCATCACACATAAATGTCAGGTTCTACATGTCGTCAATAAACGCAAATCCATCATCAAATCCACGGACAGACCCTAGATGACAAAAATATAGCAAAGTATTGAGGTGTTGAGTCGCAGGAAAACCTCAGCTGGAACCCACATATCAACATTATCAGCAAATACTCCAACTCCAACCGTGCCTTTCTTCAAAGAAATATCCAACCATGTCCTAGAAAAGTTAAATAATTGTGCTACGATACTCGCCTTCAACCAATCATGGAGTATGCCATCATCATAATTATATGGGACCCTAAAACTCAAACAATTAGCAATCATCAAGAAGCTTGAAATGGGTCAACGGCGCTATGTCCGCTCCTTCTGCAATGACCACCGCAGGACAAGCAAAGTAGAAGCCATCCTGAACCAGCTCACGTGGCCAACATTACAAGAACGCAGGGTACAGGCTCAGGTGGTGATGATCTTTCGCATCAACAACCCGCTGAAAGACTTTCCATATACTTTCCTCACTCCATCAACATCCCTGCACAGCTAGAGGGCATTCCAAGAAGATAATTGTTCATTTTGCCTGAATGCTTGTCTAAAAGAGGAGCTTCTTCCCGGATACAACAAGACACTGGAACTCCCTCCCTTTGAACACCGTCAATTGTCAATTGTACCTCTGTTTAACAGCTTCAAGCAAGAGTTTCTTGCTGTGCAGCTCCTGCTATGACTAAACAGTCAAATCCTAGAGAGGCAGGTCCTGTTGCAGTTGCTGCAGACAAATTTCATGTGTGGATGTGCTGTTCAAGCCGTGGCTAGCTGCCGTCTTTGTTGTCCTTTCTCCTCCCACTGTTCTACTCTCCTCTGATCACTCCTCTGTATACATTGTCTTCACAGCGCAGTCTGAAGCATAGGCTTCCCATTTTGTAGGGTTGATTTCACTGGCCTCCATATCCCTCTTGCACACATCCATGAAGCGAAGGTCAGGTCTTCTAACAGTCCTGGTTCTGGTCGCTAACTTTCCGTACAAGATGTCTTTTGAAATGCGGCCGTCTTCCATTCGACATGACCAAGCCATCTCAGCCGTCGTTGTGATAGAAGAGCGTAGATGGTCATCATCCCTCCTTTTTGAGGACATCCTTGTTTGGAATGTGGTCCTGCCATTTGATGCCTAGGATTTGCCTCAAGTAGCGGAAATGGATAACATTCAAACGGCGCTCCTGACGTGCACTAGGGTTCACGACTCACTACCATACAGGAGAGTACTGAACACATAGGCCTGGTAGATCTTCATTTTCGTGTTGGTGGTTTATAGTATAGTGTTCTTCCAGGCCCGCTTTGAGAGTCTAGCCATCTTGGTTGCTGCCTTGTCAATGTGAACGTTGAGCTCGAGATCAAAGGAGAGGTTGCTTAATACATGTTGCAGAGGTAGGTGAAGTTTTCAACCACTTGGAGGGTGTACATTGGAGGATTCGAAAGTCTGTGACACCAAGTTGATCTACTCTAGAGTAATAGGACTGCAGGCAAGTTGAAGATATGTCAATATCAAGAATATTTTGTCATGGAAGCTTTCACCAGGTCAAAGGCGAACTTGAAGAATTTGACAAAGGTTGACGTGTCACTTGAACAACCTTGTACAGCCCGTTTGATGGTTGTGCTCTACTCTGGATTAAAATCTGATGATCTTTGCTTGGTGTGCCACCAGGTTTCTAGAAGTCATGACGAATCGAGATTCATCCAAATGATTCTTCCCACCTCACTGCTGCCCTCCCAGAAACTACTGAAAACAAACTACAGTTGATCGACATCATATACCAGTATGCGTGATTCTGCAGAATGATGAGGTGTTCAGAAATAGGCAAAAGCACAAGCTGGTCATTACCAGTGGAGATGAGGTTCCTGTTGAAGTGATACCAGGCAGCGATGTCATGCCAAGGGAAGATCTTTCCATAACACATGAAGAAGCAGACAACATCATAGTACAGCAAGCGATTCTAATTGCTGCTAATGAGAAAAGGTATGTTAGGGTCCTGGCTCTTAGGGTTAGGGTCCATCATTATCTACATGAATAACTTAGAATGCCAATGATCATGGAATCATCAAAGAGCGAACTGTTATTTACATTCCTGCCACTGTACACAAGTTAGGAGATATCATTCCATCGATGTTGGCAGGACATGCGTTGAGGGGATGCGACAATATTGGGGCATACTTTGGGATTAAAAAGGGTACATGCATTGCTGAAAGTGATGAAGCAGAAGATTTGACTCCCTTTGGACTCAGTTGGCAAGAGAGCTCATCTGCAAACATGTGTGTGGAAGCACGCCTTGCAGTCACAACCCACATCATTGGATCCTACAAAGTATGGCTATGCAAAAGAAGAGGAAACCAAATCCCTGATCCTTGTCACAGTACTTACAAATGTACAACTCGCACCGGACAACATAATAAGGTTAATACGGTGCACTTGTGCGAGTGGAAGCCTATGTAAATCATCACGGTGCCAATGCAACAAAGCAAAACTAGCATGCACAATTTTCTGTGGTTTTCGTGCCTCTGTCGAGTGTTATAACGATCAAACTAAAGCAGCAAATGATAGCCATTGGAAGGTAACCATGTTTGGTCATTTTGGGTGGATATTTCGCTTTATTAAACTCATAAATTCCCTTGTAAGAGAGGAACCTTTTCATGATAGGTTCATATAAAAGAATGTATTACCTCAAAATACAAATCAAATTTCGTAATGCTGTCACTGAAAACGGGCATTTATAACATATGGCACCTCATATCTATGACTATGGGACAGAGAGCATGAAATTATGTTTTCTTCAAATATTAAAGATAAAGATTAGTTATGGTCATGCGATTGCATTGTGAAAGAAACGTTGTGGAATCGATCAGAAAAGGTTGATCATCTAGCATATAAGTATTGGTGTGTACTGCAAGGTTCTGGAATCATTAAAATGATTAGAAATTTGGCCCAGTCTTGGTAAAGTTACAAGCACTGTACACAGAAAGATGTATATGGGACTACGCGACACGTGCGCGATATCTATCAGGTCTAAATAGATATAATAATTTACCAAATATATCAATTAGTAGGCGGTTTCTCGGCCAAATTTGTATCATCACGTATTAGTCAAAACATATTCTTTCACATGATTGGTGATAAGAGCTTCCATTTCATTTTTTGAGAGGGGGCGTTTCCAAAACTGATCTTTACCTTTAAAGTACAAAATAACAAAAAAATCACACCAAAATGTGGTGCACAATTTTTACTAATTTTATTCAGTGCGTCTGACTTATAACAAATGTTAATTTCATGTTAGAAATTGGCATTTGGCCATCATTTAAAATTTGCAAGTTAACGTGTCTATAGAGGGCGCCAATCTGAATTATGCAAATTTACATGCCATTTTTGATCATACAACATCGTCAATTTTTATTTAGTGATGATCCTAGAAAAAATCAAGATATTTGACTGACATTTAATGTAGAAAAATACTGTAAACAATTTTGTTATCATTAATTTTGGTAAAAAAGGGTATTTTGGCGGCCATTTTGTGTGACGTCACATATCTCAAATTGCTCAAGGCTGACAGAGTGTCAGCAATCGGATTCTTCAAATTGATGGTCTAAGGAACTATAATCCAAAAAAAAAAAAACTATAGACCCTAAAACAAGGTATATCGAGATGGCTGCCGGACTATTATGTGTGTGCAATGCCGTGTGTGCGTCAGTCATGTGTGAAGTGCGTCACCTGTTTAAAGCAGGACTTGTCAAAATCTTGATGGTGTGACATAATATTATGTATTGACTTTGCCGTTGAACTTAAGTCGCGCTTAAGTTAAGTAGGCCCCCTCTCACTTAAATTCAAAGCCACTCCAGCGGATCAGCCAATGAGAGCGCGTAAACTTGATGTACAGCTCGAAATGCGCAAAGTTCTTCGTGAGTAATTCACATTATGAATTGATGATGATCATTAGTTCATTACGGTCGCTAACTTCATGCACGCGTGCCTAGACCTAGTACTATACTGTCGTTATGCACTTGTATTGTGCAGCAATTTTGCCGTGAAACCTGTGAGAAAGTGTATACATAGACTAGATCTATGTCTTTTTATTTTAGGACAAATAGGTCTAGAATCTAGATTCTACTCCCAATTTCCAAAAAAGATAAGAAAATTGACATGAAACAGATAAAATCTAAGAATGATAACGACTTTCAAATCATGACCATTATTTGAACAAGTGTGTTATAGTTGGGTATCTCCCAGGGCTCAAATTAATTTTTTGTCCACGGGGGCTCTTCCAAAAAAAAAAGAGCCCCCGTGAGCCTTATCACGGGGGCGCTTTTAGTGCTGACGGGAGCTCTTATTTTAATACAAATTTCCATTGAATTGGTACCCATGAAACTCCTAAATTCCTTGGTATTTTATCATTATCATTTATTTTAGTCGGCATTTTCCCTCTTAGAAATGTACTTGTTACATAGCTGTTATATATATCCCAGTGATGACATTCTCTCCATTTCTTCCCGTTCTGCACATAATGTCCTCTACATTATTGGAGCAACCTTATTTAAATTCTGTCTTTACTCTAGTCTTTACCATATCCTTCCAAAACACAGAGGCGGATCTAGCTTTTGCTAAGGGTGGGGGGGGGGGTGTAACCTAAATATGATGTGGAGCATCGTCCACGAGCCGCGTAGCGGCGAGGCGATTTTTGTGGTTGCTATTTTGAACCCTCGTAAGTGATGTTTTACTGGCAAAACGTGCGAAGCATCGTCCACGAGCCGCAAAGCAGCGAGGCGATTTTTTGTTGTTGCTATTTTGAACCCCCGCGTTAGTGATGTTTTCCTGGCATCTACTGACATCTAATACTGTGTAGGTCTGGACACATGATAGCATTTTTCTATGCACATCACATTTTCACTTGACAGCCCAAGGGGGAGGGGGGGGGGGGGGTTCATTGCAACCTCCTTAACTAGATCCGCCCCTGCAACATCTTTGGTGATCTTCTTCTCAATATTGATTTACTGGTCGAGTTACATTATTTGCTGATCTTTTAGAATAACCAGATTTCAGAGGATTCACACTTTTCACAACAAAAAACTTCTCCATGTTTCAGTCCTTGCGCGATCGTCTCCAGCTCCAGCAGATATTGGGCGTCAGCGTGCACACTAGTAGTACCGGCGCAGTATAGCCATTGCTGACGGTCGCATTATTAGCTGCACGGCGAGCTTCCGTTGTTTGTATCGGTAGAGATGGGAGAGAAAGCGCCATCTAAGTTCCATTTCATTGGTTTTAAATTTGATACACAATATTGTGTTAAAGTTATATCAGAAAAGATAATCTTTATTTTATAATTCCACGGGGGCGATTTTTAATTTTGCAATCGCCCCCGTGAGCAGCCTGACGGTAGGCACATTCATGGGGCACTAGAGGGCGCTTCGCGCTCGTACGAAAATCTGAATGGCCTTGCTGCGGTGGGTCGGCAATAATCAGCCCAAAACTTGGATATGGGAGAGTGGAAGGATATATCTTTTTTATAATGTTATCTGGTCTTACCCTTAACCATCCTATGTTTAATCTATGTAGAAATAACATGCGAGTACGATAAGAGAAACATCGGGCCCATTACTGATGCAACTTTTGAAATATTAGCCTAGAAATGACCACCAAACGGAAAAAAAAAAAATTTTCCCGACAAATCTTCATAAAATCTGAGTTATAAACAAGTCACATCTAGGTACACTAATACAAATACGATTTTCTGAAAATTAAGGTATGATTTATTAAGTTTCTTTCAAGTATATTTCTGCGCATTGCAGCGCCAATATTCTACACTGCTTCAAAATCACCCTTGAAATTTTTTTTTGCAACGAATTTGTTACGAGGTCCGCGAGTGTTCCCCGTTCCTTGCGTGTTGAAAGTTTGGTAATACATAGTTTCCATTGACTCGCGCACGAAAAAATGGTCGAAAACAAAATGTCAAATGAAGAAATAAACAAGCTTTTGTATAGTTATAAGAGTTCTACTGAGGTTTCTTTGTCGATTTAATTTATTATATAGTCTCAATTAGAATTCAGAATTATCTCACTGAAAAGTTAAGAAACCGACGATGTTCTCGATCGTAGTTATTTTCATTTTGCCAGCAGCCGATCTAGCGTTGTTTGGGCAAAAAGCTAGGCCGCTGCCTACCCACCGCGAACCTTTCCGAGTCCCGCTAAAATGGCGCTCTGCGGAGCTCCGCGGCTGCGTTGGTATCGCTGCAAACTCTCAGCCGGCTTAGCTCCCCACGACGGACCATTCGCGGTATGGCGAGAGTGTGTGTATGAGGTATGATTTTGGATTCGAGAACGCACGTAATGCAACCGTGCGCGTCATTTTCAGCTGTCGAATGTATACGACCAATTTTACATGTACGATTTTTAGTACAGATACTTGGTCAGTTTTCTTCTTATATCTTTGATTTTACAACATTTAAAAATATAATTTCTTCAAATTTGCTCCTGACTCGGTTCAGACTAATTTGTATGATGTGTTTTCAAGTCAGTTTTTTGAATATATTTTTTTGCATGAATTTGCCTACTGAAGGGGGCGATTATGGTAGGGAGGCCAATACCCGGGCGTAAGGCTTCTACGCCTACGATTTGTGCGTTCGTCGCCCACTTCAAAAAATTAGCAGAGGGAAAAAAATGATGTAAAAAAAAAAAAAGATGAAAATAAGAAAAGAAAATACAATTATACATTTCACAACATACCTATAATCACGGATCTGTAACAGTCTTTCACCATTTGTTGACGATCTTGCAGATTTTGACGTATTTGAGTCCAATAATTGTCGTAGCAGAACAACTTTACGGACGCGCATCACAGACTAAGAAAATCCTAGAGGGCGTAGAGGTTTGCTCACTAAAAACCTTCTCATTGGCTGAAGGTAGACCCTAAAAATATGGGATCCGTTTTGAGTAAAGAACTTTTGATAGAGATCAACATTTCAGATGTTCACAATTGCCACTTCTAACAACTAGAAAATATAAAGAAACTAGATGGAACTTCAACTGCGCGCAGTCGAAATGATGCCTCCGTCATAGAGCAATTTTACAAACCAAAACAGAAGAAATTTTTCAAATTCAAGTTCAATTGTAATCCATTAATGGGTTCTCAGAATATCGTGATTACAAGCAATTTCTCATGTACATATATGACCCTTTGATCTTTGACCTCATGACCCTAAAATCTACTCAGTTCATTGGCTCTGCAAGATGTCCAGAGTTAAATAGTAATCAATCTGTCAGTTCTAATGAGAATGCGTTCACAAGCTATTTTTGCATACATAATGAGCCCATGACCTTTGACCTATGACCTCATGACCCAAGAATCGACTCAGTTCATTGGCTCTGCAAGATACATACATGATCTAAGTTTGGCAGGAATCCATCAATCTGTTCTAATGATAATGCGATCACAAGCTGTTTTTGCATACATAATGAGCCGCATGAACTTTGACCTTGACCTCATGACCCCAAAATCTAATCAGTTCATCGGCTCTGCAAGTAACATACATGACCTAAGTTTGGCAGGAATCCATCAATCGGTTCTTTAGATAACGCGATCACAAGCTATTTTTGCATACATAATGAGCCCTGTGACCTTTGACCTTTGACCTCGTGACCCCAAAATCTAATCAGTTCATCGGCTCTGTAAGATACATACATGACCAAAGTTTGGCAGGAATCCATCAATCGGTTCTTCAGATAACGCGATCACGAGCTGTTTTTGCATACATAATGAGCCCTGGGACCTTTGACCTTTGACCTCGTGACCCCAAAATCTAATCAGTTCACCGGCTCTGTAAGATACATACATGACCAAAGTTTGGCAGGAATCCATCAATCGGTTCTTCAGATAACGCGATCACGAGAACGGGACGTACGGACGTACGTACGTACGTACGGACGTACGTACGTACGTACGTACGGACGGACGGACAACCCGAAAACATAATGCCTCCGGCTACTTCGTAACGGAGGCATAAAAAGATTATATCTTTTTAAATACAGAATTTTACAAACTGAACATGCGAAGGTAGATATAGTACGATGATTATGTCAATCTTGCGTTGGTTTGAGCCCTATAGCTACAGCCATCTTAAAATGAGAAGGAAAACTGTGACCGGTGACGTCATTGTTCGCGCCAAAAATAAAGGGTATTGCGACATATGTCTGAGCTCCACTGAGCCTCCGGTCAGATCGTGCGCAAAGCGTAGTCTTATTTATAGACCCTAGTACCTTATTCTCACAGCACTAGATTCGAGTATCGGCAGTAATGTATGAGAAGTGTTAAAAAAGATATTTAAGTAAAAAAAAAAGTCTACATGGGCAGTCTATACTCCAATTGAGAATTGAAATGAAAGCCATGATTTGAAGGTGTGTGTTGTATGATACATGGTTAGTGAGTGTGTATGTTACGTATAGCGAAAGGGAGAGAGAGAGAGAGAGAGTGAGAGAAATGCGCTATGCATGCTGCTGTCCTATTGTACTCCGCGTTGTGTTCGCTGCAAGATGGATGTTAATTGGACCTCGTAACTTCTCGATCGTTGATAATAAGGAATACTCATGAGGAAATCAAATTATTGGAATACACATCTAAGGTAAATATCAATGAATTATATACATTTATTTCCTGCCAATTTTGATATCTCTTCTTCATTTTTGAACCATCGCCTTCGGCTCGTAGTAGTAGAAGATGTAATCGTTCGCACATTGATGGCTGGATTTCAGCCTGCATCGGGGCTTGCCTAGCCTGTGTCGGTGTGTACGTGTGCGACCGATTCAAGGCTAGCCGCTGTTGAGTGATTGCACTTTCGCGCGAAGTTTTAAACTTCATCATGAACTTTGTCCGGACAATGACACGCCCATTCCCTCGGGCCTGTCTAATTATCAACGTAATTTCGCGACATGAATTTATCTGTTTCAAGGCTCTTGCGTACGGCCAAGGCGTAGAAGGAAGGGAGTGATTACAAGCTGGATATCTCCTTTTTTATGGAACTTCTGGAGTCGGCAGATGGGTGAGTTTTCTTAGTGAAAGTAAATGCTTTCTTTTAATCTTTGTTTTATTTTAAACAAATTCGTAATTAAAAAGTTAGATTTGGGCATTGGCCTCCCTAATTATGGAGCTCACGGGGGCGAATCGCCCACCGCCCCGTGTATTTTTAGCGCTGGTATCTCCACACCGGAGTCACGGGTCCAATTGATTCAAGTGTTCACAGTTGTGAACAACTTACAAGCGCCCAGAATCTAACTTGAGCTTAAGTTAAGACACTTAATATGACATGACACGAACTCGAACACACGGGACTGGTATAAATAGAGGAGACGGCATCACAGGCAGTTTTCCAAGTCAAAATTAGAGACCTGTAAGACTGTAACAAGATTAATTTTGCTTCAAATATTATAGTGACAAATAGGTTCAACACCAAAGATAACTCTTAAATAATTACATGCTTTATAAGTGGTAAAATAAGGGTAAAAATACCTTTTCTCCAGGCCTCTCGGGCTGGGGAGATTACTCGGGTCGCCATGTTCAGTGAACCGTGTGATGGTCGAATCCGCGCGATGGGGGCGCGCGCGCGCTAGCGTCGCAGTTTGAGCTTGCTGCTGGCGTATAAGGAAAAATATCCCCTAAGGAAAACCACCCACCCCCTGATCATAAAGAGGAAGTAGTGGTGGAAGTGAGCACTAATTTTTTGGGGGCCTTCGAACATTTGAAAAATCGCACCCCCCCCCCTTGAACGCCAGGGGGGGGGGAATCTATCTCCCCCAAAAAAGTTTTTTTTTTTTTTTTTTCCAGGGCGGAGCCCTTAGAAGCTCAGGGGTTTTATACATCATATTATCGTCGGATGAGCATAATTTTATAACTTATTTGTGACACTGGCAGGTCACGAATTGGCGTGGGGTCCAGGGGGCGGAGCCCCAGGAAGCTCAGGGGTTTTGGGCAATAAATAACGGTCAGATGAGCATATTTTTAAACCTTATTTGTGACACTGGCAGGACACAATTTGGTGTTGGGTCCAGTGGGCGAAGCCCCCAGAAGATCAGGGGTTTTATACATTAAATTATCGTCAGATGAGCATAATTTTATATTTTATTTGTGACACTGGCAGGTCACGAATTGGTGTGGGGTCTAGGGGGCGGAGCCCCAGGAAGCTCAGGGGTTTTGGGCAATAAATAACGGTCAGATGAGCATATTTTTAAACCTTATTTGTGACACTGGCAGGACACAATTTGGTGTTGGGTCCAGTGGGCGAAGCCCCCAGAAGATCAGGGGTTTTATACATTAAATTATCGTCAGATGAGCATAATTTTATATTTTATTTGTGACACTGGCAGGTCACGAATTGGTGTGGGGTCTAGGGGGCGGAGCCCCCGGAAGCTCAGGGGTTTTGGGCAATAAATAACGGTCAGATAAGCATATTTTTATACCTTATTTGTGACACTAGCAGGACACAATTTGGTGTTGGGTCCAGGGGGCGGAGCCCCAGAACTTGAAGCTCAGGGGTTTTATACATTAAATTATCGTCAGATGAGCATAATTTTATACCTTATTTATGACACTGGCCGGTCACGAATTGGTGTGGGGTCCAGGGATGCATGGAGCCCCCGGAAGCTCAGGGGTTTTAGGAATTTTATAACGGTCAGACAAGCATGCAGGGGCCCGTCTTAGGGCCCCTGAATTGGGTCGAGGGGTGGAACCCCAGGAACTTAGGGGTTTTAGGCATTTAATTACGGTCAGATGAACATATTTTGATACCTTTTTTGTGACACTGGCAGGAGGGGGGCGGGCCCCACGGACCCCCCCCCCCCCCTGGATCCGCCACTGCCTTTAGCCATCAATCAAATGAATAGATGAATACAAGTTACATAATAGGGCATTCATTCAACCACTATCTAACAATGTAATCCCTCCACCTATATTAACTCATGCAGTTTGGGATGGCTATATAGCGCAGCTTAATTTATGCACAAATTCACCCAAAAAAGTGTCCCTTTCCCCTTCTCATACATCCATTTAAAATTCTGATCCGATTAGTGTCCCTCTTTACCCCTGACAAGTGCCCCTTACCTTTCTGAGTGGTCTTTCCCAGTTTCCCTACCGTTAAATGCGTTTTCAAACCTATAATAATCATGATAAGTGCCCCGTTTCAGTTCGATGGGTGCCCTTTTTCAAATATGATCATTTCCTATCGTGAATCTTGATGAGTTTTCTTTTCCCTCATAATTGGGGGTCCAGACAACTCGCCACAAAGACAACCCGCCCCAAGACAACCCGCCACAATACCCTGGACATCTCACCACAATACCCTGGACAGGTGGGGTGCCTTTTCGGACAACTCGCCACACTTTTTCCCCTTATGATTTCTAGATCTAAAATGAAATGAAATTGTCATTTTTCATGATTTTTGTCCCTGTTCCTTATCTATATTCTCATATAGAGTCATACCTTGTTAGAAAAAATATGGTGAAGGGCATGCTTTATGTATAGTAACATGTACCATATATTAAAAGCAGGGAGCTGGCGGACACACTGACCAGTGCCCACTGCCCTAAATTTCATTAGAACGAACTGTAAACCTTTAAGAAATAAATGCCCCTTCTTTGAATAAGTCATTTTTATAATTAGAATTGTGCCCATGTTACACTAAATCGTGTGCCACTTCAAACTATCATGATAATATTATACATGTATTCTCCTCAACTGCTATATTTGAGGCATCCTTCAACTCATCCTATAGTCCCCATTCCCTTTGCAGGTGCACTTGTAATAAATTTCCCCTTTTTTCAAGTATTAATTTTTTAAACTTTAAAACCTTATACGACTGCAAAGCACAACCAAATAATGTTAAAAAGATGCATTATTACACACCGGGAAGGGGGGGGGGGGTACCAAGATTTGGTTTGGACGGGGGTACGTGTGCCGCTCAAGCCTCGAAACCCCTACCCATACATAAGGGTCATTTTGGGGATTTTTCTCGAAAACGACCCATTTTTCACAATTTTCGTTTTTTTTTCAGAATTTGTTCAGAAACTTTGGAAAAATTAAAAAAACGGACACATTTAAAATGGTATTTTTTGGTAAAAGTGGGACACATGCAGGGGCGTCGCCAAAGGGGGGGGGGGTGGGGGTGCGACACCCCTCCACCTGTCAGGATATTGTCGGTAAAATTGCGCTGCCGTCGGGAAAAATGAGAAAAGGGGGAGGGAAAAAAGAGAGGGAAAGGGAAAGAAAAGAAAAAAGAAAAGGAAAAGAAAAGAAAGAAAAGAAAAAAAGGAAAGAAAGGAAAAGAAAGGAAAGAAAAGAGAAGAAAGAAAGAGAAAAAAGAAAAAGAGGGAGGAGAGGAAAGAAAGGAAAAAAAAGAGAAAAAAAGAGTAAAAGGGAAACAAAAGAAACGGGGGTGAAAGAGAGGAGAGAGAGAAGAGGTAAGAGCCTGAGAGAGGAGGAGTGGGAGAAAAAGAGAGAAGGGGGTTGTTGGGTGGAGTCGTCTCATCGAGGGAGCAAGAAAGACACGGGTAAATATGTTGCTATGTCGGGTTAGCTGTGTCGGTATTCTTGCTCGATCCTTGTGTACTATATCACTGCAGAAGTTTGAAGTCGGTGAGATGTATAATGTCGATCAGCCGACAAGTTTTTTTTTCACTACGAACTGTGGCTTTTTATCCGCTGTGACGACTTCAAGAGTGACTACAACTACAATACTTGTATTTTCTCGGAGTTTCACTTTCCTATAATATCAGCTAAAAAAATCAAAGGTTTAAAATTTTCCGGGAAACTAAATTCAAACAAGGTTTAAGAGTCAACAACGGTACGACGAATCGTCTTCCTTTCTCTATATTGTGATGAAGCGCCCCCAAAAAATCTGCGCTTCGCGCGGAAGGGGAAAACTGAATTCAGACGATTAGGGCTTATTAAGAGTCGAAAACGGTACAAACGAAACGTCTTTCTCTAATAATTTAATGAAACGTCAAAGCTTCCGCGCTTCGCGCGAGAGGGGGAAACTGAATTCAGATGAATAGGGAGTAATAAAAGTCGAAAACGGAACGACGAATCGTCTTCCTTTCTCTATATTGTGATGAAACGCCAAAAATTCCGCGCTTCGCGCGAAGGAAGAAAACTTTATTTAGACGAGTCGAGCAAGGTTCAACGAATCGTCTACTTTCTCTAATAATTTAATGAAACGCCAAAACTTCCGCGCTTCGCGCGGGAGGGGGAGAAACTGAATTCAGACAAGGATTAACAGTAAAGAACACTAGAGCAAATCGTATTCTTTTCATAATAATTTAATGAAACGTCAAAGCTTTCGCGCTTTGCGCGGGAGGGGGGGGGGGAGGAACTTCATTTAGACAAGGATTAACAGTCCAGAAAGGTACAATAAATCGTCTCCTTTTCCTAATAATTTAGAGGCCTATCACCCCCTAATGAGTGCTCTTTAAGTGATTCGCTTGCTCACTGCCGCCCTCCCTAAAATAAGATCCTAGCTCCGCGCCTGCATTAAAATATATCAGCTATGATAATGACTAAGTTGACGAAATAATTCGTATATTTATGTCGTCGAGGAAAATGACCTTTTGCGCATATGCAAGTACTATAGGTAGTCCATAGGAAAAACAATTTAGCCTTCGGCCCCGGGTTTATAGGGTTACATTTGTTATGTAGATATTGGACATTTAATTTTGTCGGTAATTGGTCGCTAGTTTTGTCGGTAATCGTTGGCCTCTACACCCCCCCCCCACTGAAAAAAGGCCCTAGCGACGCCCCTGGACACATGTTTAGCAATTTTTTGTGAAAAAGTGACCCATTAGAACGGCACTCCCCCGAAGGCCTATGTCTTAATATGTGATCCCCCCCCCCCCCCCACCCACTGGGATTCCTCAAAGGTGCTATGAAGATTTTTTCTTGTAGACTATTTTTGCATGCAGTGCCCCTAATTTTAAGCAATTGAGAGAAAATTCCCCCAAATTTCCCCGAAACTCGTTTGCTTCCGCTCGCTTGCATTTAAAACTTATTTCATTATGTACCCGTATATAGTATATAGGTCTTATTCAATCTTTCTTAATGAGATTGAGCTTCAAACACCGCCAATATTGCTTATTTTCTTAAAATCTGATGATTCCAATCGGTTGCAATTACTGAAATCTTAAATATTTTACTCGCTCTCTCCCAAATTAATCTTCAGACTATGACAAAAAATGTATGACACGGAAACATATTTTATTAGATTGTACGTTATTTACCAATGTCTAAACATTGCATTTTTTTCGCCCTCCACTTTGAAGAAAGCTCCATAGTCCCTGTCATTGTATTATTTATTAATTTGTTTACTCATTTTGTTCAGACCGAACGCCACTTTATTTACCACCAAATTATTTAGCGGAGTTAATGTCGTAGATTTTGCGTCAGTACAATTCAAGTATACAACACTAAGACCAAGCGTCGAGTCGGTGCTGTTTTCAGTGCAAGTTGTGTGTCATTTTTCTATCTAGCACATCTTTCAAATTACGTATTAAATTGGAAGCACAGGCCATTATTCTCGCCAAATAAGACCATCTTGGATCAATTTTACGCCGATTTAGCCCTTTTGGAAATACGTAAGGATTAACTATGGATGACGAGGACATCCCAACATTTTCTTCACAGGCTGAGGAGTTGGAATACTGGAAAAATAAGGCACAAGAATTGAAAACAAGGTAAATTTGTAGTGCGACAGAATAAGATTTGCGAGGCCGTGCCTTTCTACGGGTGACAGTGTGTTGATCGCGTCGCCGCAAGGCAGGCGGCGCAAGGCGTAGCTCGTAGCGGGTCCCCGTTTTGTACATCTATGCATTATGTACACACCCGGCGTTTGCCGGTGCGGTGATATTGCGCTTGCCTTCCATTCCAATTCAAATTTCATTCCAATGATTTCTGAATCTGATAAATGATAACATAACAAAAAACGAACTAATCTCAGGAAACAGAATCTAGACAAGTACAAGAAGTAGTCTAGACTTCAAGTTCAATGATAAGAAAATCAAAATGATGTCTGACTTGTTCACTCTTTAAAGTTTAAACTAGATTCTAGATCTAAGCAAGGGATCGTTTAACAATGTTAAATCTGAGATACACGGGCACAGCCCTACGTGTTATCAGTGACTGTGATATGGTGTAATATTGAAGCCCTAAAAAAAATGATCAAGAAGTGCCTCTAAAAAGTAAAAATCTTTGAGTGACCGGTTTTACCATACTCGTTTTCCCCAATAGACTGTAGTGTTATGAAAACCGTCAGGCGATCGGCTTGTAAAAGTCATGGGGTTCCTGACTGACCTAAAGGTTTATAATTATCATTGCATCATGAGCTAAATCCAGAATTTTGTTCAGAATCTGAGACAAAGTTACTGGATCCCTTTAAGTTTTATTTGATCAGGTAAAACAGTATTCAGTAAGACTAAACAGTTCCTAGATAGTAGATACAGGTAGACCTATACTATCTAATTAAATTTAACTAAGCTGTCTTAAATTCCAAAATTAAAGCCTAAAACTTAAGACGTAGACCTCTAGGCCTAAAACTTCAAGTAAAACAGTAAGACTAAAAAAGGCACCAACCATTGCCGGCATTGGCATTGTTTTTAGATTTAAATTTGATTTGTTATTTTATGAGTGCGAAAAGCAGGAAAATAAGAGAAACAGAAATCAGAATGCTGAAACATGGGTTTAAAATAAATCAATAAAAGTTTTGTTTTAGAATTTAGATGTGTTAATATGAAATCCCCAGATTTCATCTTTGTGAATAGATCTGCAATTTGGTCAGTGGACCAAATTGATCACAGACAACTTTCAGATTTGTTGTGTACAAAAAGTAAAACGTATATTTATTTTTTTCTCAAAAAAGTAAGTGCCTTCTCCCTAGAGACTTACTCATGTATGTTATGCCTTTAATATGGATAGCATTTAAAAAAAAGAAGATTTACTGTAGACTCTATGTCATTTGAAAAGAAAAGACCACCCCCCCTCCCCCCTGAGTAAACCTACATGTAGTGTAGTAGTACATGTACATGTACATGTACAATCATGTACTAGTAAAATCTACTGTATACATTTGGAATTTGAAAAATTGACATACCGTATTTGCCGGCGATAAGGCCGCAGTGCCGCATAGGCCGCACCCCAACTTTGACATTTCAAAGAGGGAAAAAAAAAACGGACAAAACAAAATAAATGGTAATTTTCTTGTAAAACACTATTTTTTTTTTTACAAACTGATACCGAATTCATCAATATTCTTATAATTTACCGGAAGTTTAGCTAAAAAAGTGATCGCAGGCAGATTTGGTGTCCGATATACCCCTTCCACAATGTACGGTGTAATGCAAAATTGCACGAAATGGAAAACAAAATAGCGACTTCGGATGGATGCTTCGCGGCAGCTCCGTTAAACGGTCCCTTCCTTTACTTTTGCAATGCATTGGCACGAACTTAGATTAAGATATATCGGCAAATGTTGTTTTAGGAAGTTATTTTCGTCTTCATGTCAACAATGCAAGATAAAATTGTCGGTAAGATGTGTGGAAATGTCCTGTACCATAGTGGTATAGTTATTGTACCGTTCGTAGTCCCATATGTGCAAATTCGTGCTGGTTTTGACTTCGGTTTTTATTTATTTTTTACTTTTTCGCCGCAAAGGCCGCACCCCAACTTTTTGATATTTTCTCTTCCAAAAATACTGCGGCCTTTACGCCGGCAAATACGGTATCCATTTATAGTATGTTAGTAATGTTGTCTAAATGTAAAGTGGATTGGAACAAATGGGAGAGTTTGTCTGCCACTACAGTACTACAGGTACATGTACATCACAGTGACCATTCGATTTTGCCAATTTGAAATTCCCTTTACATAGATTGATAATTGATCACAAGTCTTAAAAATTCATAACTGTGTTGTTGATTGATTTTATTCAAACTTTGTCTTACTTTTCTGCTTTCTTTTAATCTTTTTCCTTTAAAAAATAGACACTATATTTGACTCTGGAAACTGCTGAGTAAATGTGTGATGTGAATGCTACTGTACATGTACATGTAACATATCGATATTGCCCTTGGCATTGTTTAAAAAAAAAATACAGTCAAACCTGTCTATTAAGGTCACCTAGGACCAAGAGAAACAGAAAAATTGACTGCTGTAGACAGGTGACCTTTATATGTTCATGTACATGTACATGTAAAATTGAAGGTGATTTATAATAAACATTAAGGGGTAAAACTGTATATATTAAACAGCCCCTACTTAATCTTCATTCAGACCAAATTGAAAGTGAAATTTTAAATGACACATTTGATCATTTGATGTACCGTAAATGAAAGTGTGACTACAACTGTATATGTGCAGAACTCCCAATACTATTGACAATAGTCAGTAATGTACTTTACATGTGACACCAATACCTATATTAAAAGGTTGGAGTTCACTATTGCATAGCCATGCAGGCATGCACATGTATAAAGTCTTAACCTTCTACATTCATGAGCAATAAAGTGAGAGAGAAAAGGTGATAAATTTTTCAATACATACAATGTATAACTTACATGTACATGCATGTACATGTACAGTATATACATTAAGTACTTGAACACATACAGAGTACATGACCATTTTATGTACATTTTAATAGTTTTGCAACATTAGAAATTTCAAGCGCTTTAAAAGCAAGCCTACATAGAATCTACCCAACCCAATCAATCTTTCATTCAATCATGTCATTTATTAGTTTAATACAGCCAAACCTGTCTGAGGCTGCCAATTTGGTGCTCTAGCATTTTAAGGAATTAATCACTTCCAGGTACAGCATACACATTTTACATTTACTTCACCTGGGTCGAGTGTGGCAAAAGTGTAGATTATGTCTTGCCAAAGATTGTGTGATTGCAGGGATTCGGACCCTATACCATGTGGTTCAGTCTGGGGACTATACACTAGACCACAATGCCTTCACATGAACATTAAGATGTTTTTCTACGTGTATGTGTCATGTGACACATTCGTGTAAATGTATGTAATACCGGTAAGCATATTATTATTAACACTACAGTAAACACACCACTTATACCAGTGTACCACACCATTAATTGATTTACGATGTACATGTAGGTAACATGACTCTATTGCAGATGCATCCAGTTTTTCCACCAAGCAAGAACTGAACCCCCTCTACTATTCCATTTAAATTGATGAATTTTGAAATGAAAAACAGAAAATTACGTACATACTTGATGTGTACTGTTAGTGATACATGTTTTGTAAATAATATTGTATTCTGCTACATGTACATGTAGTTGATCTTAATGCCTTCAAAGTAAATTCGACATATCAGTCATCTAGACTCTGAATTGTAAAGCATTGAAATATCATTTCTATAAAGATGATTAGATGATACATCATGTTGTATTGTATAGTAAATTGAATGGTGTTTTAATATGTGCATGCTTCCAATGCAGCCAGTAGGATTCCGGTGGCTGCCAACTTCCACGTCATCGATTGAGATACCAGTTCCTGTACTCTACCCAGTAATCATCACAGATTCCATGAATGCCATTCTAGAGCCCTCTTCCATCAGTAGGCTGTGATATTTACATTCGAGTTGTCCTCACTATACCGGCTTTTTGCTCTGATATAATTACTGATGATAGGATAGAAAACTAGGCATGTCCATCAACACCATGCTTATTATCTAACAGAGAGGGGAGAGATACAAGGGGGGGGGGGGGGGGGGTGAAGTGGTGGTAAGAGAGAGAGAGGAAGAGATGGATAGAGGGAGAGGGGGAGTGGTACATGTACATTGTAGATGGATGAAGGGAAAGATGGAGAGGGTTGGGATGAGAATGGGAGAGAATTGTGGACACAGAGAAATCTTGAAAAAGGGCTAATTGATTAATTTAAATGAGATCTACATGTACAGGTACACTGTACATGTAGACTTGTGAGTACCCAGTGTATTTACATTTGTACATGTCACATGTACAGTACAGTATGTCCTTTTCTGGATGGTTGTTACATAAAAAATGAAAGCAAAGATGGAAAATTAAGGCCATCCTTATCCTCTTAACCTTTTTTAATACTATTCTGTCTCTTTTTCATAGAACTGATTGTTGATGACTGAATAATCCCCATATACATGTACAGTATGCATGTACATGAGATAATGACTACATTGTTATGTACATGTACATGTACATGTACAGTACATGACTACATGTACGTAATTGTATTATATAATTGTACCAGACTACCAGTGTTGAGGTGCGAATGTATTTATCAGACAAATAAACATTACTACACTTAGTGTACATGTACACTGTAGATATCAGGCATTCTTGTCAATCATACTGGTTCCTGATTATAGTGTACCGTACCTGTACACAAAATGAACATGTAGATCTACATTTATGACTTACATATGTATAGTACGATACCGGTATTACATGTACATGTAATTGTACATGTACCTGTACACGTACCGGTACACCTCTACATGTATGTCTGCATCAATTGATGTGTAGCCAATCTAGTTTCAATATTAGCTTTAGGTTCGGCTCCATTCATTATAACTTTTTGTGAAAATGTCAAAATGTGTTTGGCTTTGCAAATAACTATTCTGTCACTCAAAGCTCATGCCCAGTCTTGACATTGAGATAAATACTGTTAGGAGTGTACATTGTCTGTGGCAAATACATTGAACATGTACACTGTACATGGTAAAACTAAATAATTGAGCCAATTCCTTATGCACTGTCTTTGATGATTGGTGACATTTTTAACTTGACAGCCTTGAATACTGCTGTTTACTACATGGTGTATGTTAGAATATTAAAAAATACCCATGTAGTGTGCATCACAAAAACATCTTATACTACAATGTAAGATACACTGTAGGCATCATGAACTTGAAGTGACATTTAACACAAATGTACATTGTAGTACACTACAACTGTATGTTGTGCATCATGGATAAAAAGAAACTTGTAATCTTTGATTTTGTTGTTTAACTTCTATCAAAATGTAATTCACACTTTAGACAATGAGTCTGAAGTGGAAATTACTAACTAATTCACTTTCATAATTTCTGTGTTATCATAGCTTAATGATTTTCTCATGTCATTTTTGTCTCTTTCTTGTTTCAACATTTTAGTCTGAGTGAGACGAAGGAGGAGCTAGAGGAATATCAGATCAGCAGTCAGGAGTTAGAAGCAGAGCTGGAAACACAACTAGAACAGTCAGAGTCTAAGGTCAAAGATCTTGCATCTACTAAAGAAAGATTATCAACAGAATGTGATAATTTAAAGGTAAGATATAAATTATGTTGAACTTAAGGTACAGGCCTACAGGGTAGCACTTTGACTGCATGTCTTGTGTGTGATGAAAGAAGCATAGTACATCTACAGTACTTTTTATTGTTTGGGATGCAAATTACTCAGATTCAGAAACACTAAATGATGTATACATTTCTTGGGGTAGGATTTTTGATGAAATCACTGTTCACATGTGTTTGTTACCGGTAGTTGCATTTGTCAGTAATTCTAAATACTGTACGTGTACAGTATACAGTACATGTACCTGCACCTAGTCCTGTGTGAATGACAGTGCAGTGTTTCAATTAGTGCTGTAACATCACGGATATCTCCAATTCCGTTTAACCGCCAGTCAAAACCGGACGGTTTTCGGTTAAACGATTAAAAAAATAAAAAATAAAAAAAAATAAAAAATGATTTTTTTTTTTTTTTTTTTTCGGGAAGGACTTTCATTTAACTGCGAGGTGCATTTGAAGGCGCCGATTTGTGCTTGTGAACTTGTCAAAAATAGTAAAAATTTCGTTTTTAGAAGAATGTGTAAGATCATTAATGTATATTAAAAACAGTAGAGAACTTAGGATAGAACCTTGTGGTATACGCGGTGTGTAAAAGTTGGATGAATTATTATTATAAAATACATATTGAGATCTATTACAAAGATTACTTTCAAACCAAGATGACAGAAAAATTGAAGTGTTGTTCTAGTTTCACAGTGGTGAGTCAACACACAGATAACTGAGCTCATTTTTTATTTTTTTTTATTTTTTATTTTTTTAATCGTTTAACCGAAAACCGTCCGGTTTTGACTGGCGGTTAAACGGAATTGGAGATATCCGTGATGTTACAGCACTAATTGAAACACTGCACTGTCAGAAAAACGGGAAAACGAAACCGTCCAATTGAAAACGGAATCCGCCATGGGCGGTCGGATACCGGACGGTTAAACGTTTGACTACAGCACTAGTTTCAATTCAAATTTACATACTGTCATACTGTATAGTATGTACATGTACATTTCATACTCCGTTGCCGGGAGAAAGCACACCCCAAGTCATAATAATTGAGATCCTGGATGACCAATATACTATCAGATCTCAGTGATTTCACTTTCGATGCATATATGGACCCAGAATTTTGTCAACATTTGTTTATTATGATCGTCTCAAGGTTTACCAAAATTTTGTCTACGTGCATAAAATCAAAGGAAGTGAAAGTACTTGTATTGGAGGAAAACTGGATATGAAGAAGCCCCTTGAGATGAGAAAACCCATTTTTGACCTCAGTCTCATTGCATCATCATTATCATGTGATACAACTTCTTTCTGTTTTAAAGACAAAATCTATCTTGTTCAATATGCAGGAGAAACTGGAGATGTCCCAGGATAACTACTTACGGCAAATCAACGAGCTGCAGGATGAACTAGCACAAATTAAGGCCATCCGGGAGGAACTTCAAAAATACATCAGGGAACTCGAGCAGACAAACGATGATTTAGAAAGAGCCAAAAGGTGAGTGCCTTTTTGTTTTCCCCCCTCCTCCCCCCTCTCCAGGATGCTAATGGCCTGTTTAGACTAGGGAAATGTATACAAACTTTGGATAAAGAAACGTTCCTTAAAGTCCCTCTGCCATACTTCATATGCTATCATATGAGCAATACTGTCCTCTATCCAGAGATAATTTGTAATCGGTGATCAACTATCCCCCATAATGCATTATTCCGGAGCTTGGCTCTTTGGCAGTATGACGTCATAAGCCGGCTGGCGGCTGGCCAATGGCGAGCGATATCGAGCGGATCTATGCACACCGCACTATTGTTATGAATGAAGCATGCTAACTCCATGGAGCTCCGCCGCCGAAGCCTTCGGCGGCGCGGGCAAGCTCCTGGAATCATGACTTGAGTTAGTTGCATGCATGCTATTCCGAATTCGATCGCTCGCGAAATATACCGTACCATTATTAATAATTATTAATTCTACAGCTTAAACTTTTCGATTCCGTCATGACGCGTCTTAGAATGACCAAACATATTGATGAATGGATGGAGTGTCGCAGAATATACAGTGTAGAAATCGACAAAATCAATGCTAAGCTGGGTGTGAAACCACTGAAATTGCCTGCATCGCACGACGAATTCGCAGGCCACCTTCTCGACGTGCATGAACACTGGTGTAGAGCCTGAGCTGTGTTCCCCGCCGCTACCCGGCCTTGCTGATGGACGTTTTGTCAAAGTGACTACATCGGTCCAAACAGAGCCAGAGACTGAAAAGCCTTCCACGGCCACGCCAACAAAGGTAAGCAAAGTGATGTAGACTCGGGATTAGACATACGGTAGTAGACTAAGCAAATATCAACCGACTACGTGGGGAATATGGATAATACAATTAGGTCTAGATCTACTTTACTTATTAATGAATTACAAACTGTCATCGCCAGGCCGAGGTGATCTCTGCGTTAGTTCAACTTTTCAAGAGTAGGACCGACGTACAGCCAGTAGTCACTACGTTTAGACTGTAGATTAGGCCTAGGTCTAATTTGGCCATAATATATAATACAAATGCCAAAATTAGTCAAACTTCTATCTCTAGAGGTCTAAACATCCTAAAACTGCTCTAAAATGATTAAAAAAAGATACTAAAATGATCAAGGAAAGTCACACAAAAAAAAAAAAAAAAAATTAGGATGGAGTTCAATGCCTAACAAATTGATTATTGAACAAATTATTTGACCGCTGGTCCACCCGTAGAGTATAAAACATGCTTGCTTACAATGTATTTTATCACTTGACGAAATTTTAGCGGCGCACAAAGCGTGTTGATCTTTTACTAGATCCCTTGTTGACCATACATTGCGAGACAAACAAATATGTGATTCCTTTTTTTAATGCATTATATAAGTCACTAATTACATGTCCAAGAATTGTATGGGCTACAGTACTTTTATCGATAAAATCTGGTTGCATTATTATTATTTTTTTTTTTTGCCAACAAAATATTGGGGAGTGCTCCGAGTGCACACATTGTAGGCCTTGATCTACATCTAGTCGCCTTTATTTTGAATTGCTTGGGACTGAGCTTTCTTTTTCTAAGGGTGAATGCATATATTGTAAGTGCCAAAATACACTTTTGTGTAGCATGCCATTTTTTGTGATTGATTATTAGGTAGATATAAATGGTAATTAAATATTTAAAGTTTGTTTGACAGCCAAAACAAAATGCATTTATCATGCCAGTCAGAAGCAGAAGTTATTATTCTGATTATTTTGGCTGAATGATATCGACAGCTATTGCATTCAGGTTACTTACATGTACATGTATGTGACTTAATGTTTACAGACTTACAGTTCTTTAGTTTTACTGAGGATGCATACAAGTGATACAACCCAATGAAGTATTGACATTTGTTGTTCACAATGTTTTTCTCTACAGCTCCCAGTAGTACAGTGAAGAGCAGAAGGGTATTATTTTCCCCTATCCACCCAACCATAGTGATGAGACAAGTTAGGTAAGTGCATGTAGGTTCTTCTGCTCATACCAGAAATAGTAAAAGTTTCCCCAGGATAGGAACAATTCATGGTATACATATATATACAGTAATATACAAATTATTGTAGCAGGTATACAAATGTACAAGTACAGTGTACTAGGAATGAAGCAGGAATTTTAAAAAAATACATTTTGTTGTTGTTGCAGCAATCATGCATCATACTAGGCTACATCATACTATTTATAACATCAATTTATAATGAACGCAACGTATACATGTATACCTAAATCTAAGCACAATTTATTAGTAGATAAATTTCAAACCAAAACATGCGTGCACTATCTCTGCTACCTTTGCCTTGGTGTGCCTAACTGCACTAGCAAATTAAGATGCATGTACATGTATGTATATCGGGCTGTGCTAGTGTGCTATTTTAGAGTTTCGTCTGACTGGAAAATCACCTACAGCATACAGGTCAGGTACCCACCATCATTTACAATAGAACATTGAGGAAAAAAAAAGAAAAAAAATAACTTTACTTACTTACTTTACTTTAATACACAAATGTTGTAGGTCTAAGCCTGTTCATCGATCCAGGATTCTTCCGTGATTACTGCTATTTGTGGAGGGAGGAGGTTGTGTGATAACATGAGACAATAGACAACACCTAGACCGGCTCATATCTGTGTAGACCTCATCAAACTGTTGATGGTAGGGTTAGAAACACTTCTAACCCCTATTTTCCACCTCAACCCCATCCTGTCGTAACTTACATCTACATGTACTCTTGAAGGTACTATGTCCCATTTGCAGGCCAAACAAAATGAAAAGGTTAAATTCCAACAACATTTGAAAGATAATACTAATCTAGAACTTCCCTAAAAAAGGTGGGGCTTGTAAATGTCTTCAAGTGGGAAAATAACGACTATTAGTTGTCAAATCGACTTAGGAGCTATAGAGCCAATAAGTAATAGTCTTGATCTTCAGACCATTGTACTGAATGGTCACACGTTTTATGCTGCGCAAAGATTCAATCAGTTTAATTTTGGCCATCACAAGAAGTGGGTTATTGATGTAGACAAATGCTCATGTACCCTTTACAGCTCATTTTATGTATATTATTATCAAAGAAGAAAAAAAGCCAGTCAGTCACTCAATAGTGTCTGACAGTGACGTCTAGCAAGTAAACAAGTTTCCTTGCATAATTTGAATATTAGGACACTACTAACATTTAAATTTCACAGATAGGACATACATGTACATGACATATTCATAATTCCTGCAAAGTTCTACAGAATTTGAGGTTGGCTGCAAAAGGGACATAGTACCTAAAAGCGGCATTTTAGGATGGAAACTTTTTTCATATTTTTTTTTTTATTGATGAATTAACAAAGGAAGCTAATGGATAAAAATATTGTTCATTATAAAAGTACATGTGTACACTAAATTTTTGTCACAATTTTGTACAATTGGTGAGAGACATGATCAATTTCACATGAATGTAAATCTAAACATTTTATTGGCGTTATTACACCAAAGTGGTTAGGGATTTGAAATGTTTTTTTAATGTAATACTGTCAAACATGTTTATATATTTGAATGAAGAACGACTGGGAGAGTTCAAATATTGGTTGCTACCACAGCCAAAGGTGGTTTATGTTGATCATTATTGTAATTATCGTTTTTGATTATTCTCATAAATTTTTACAGATAAAAGGATTTACCAGTACTTGATAGAATATAATAAGCAACATACATGTAGAGGTATTAGGTGTATTAGATGTGCTAAATTATGAAATAAGATTAGTAACTCATGATGCAGTTATATCAGGGTTTTTTTATGTAGACTTCCTAAGTACATGTAATATTTTATGTTTTTTTCTCACTTCATCTGTATTTCAAAAGAATGCCTACCATATTATAATTTTCTCCTTTGTATAATCTGACCTTTAGAGCTCAGGAAGGCTCACCCCCTCTACCTGACAGTGATGACAGTCAAGACACTGACGAAGATGACATTTTACCCGACAATCCTTCTGCACCCACCGAGTATGTATTTACAATGTACCTTCTTTATTTTTTTTAAAGCATTATCCTTATTCCTTTGACAGAGGTACCCACATATATTTTGTAATTTTGTATCACAAATTACTTTTAAAAAAATCGGAATTTTTTATTTGGGTCAAAATTGGAATAGTGAAACAAATGATTAAGTTGTGGTTTTGAAATGCCAACACAAAAACACTTTTTCCAAATCCAGGCCTGATAATTACCAGATTTAAGGGCCCGATGAGCTTATGCCATGGCGTGGCGTCCGTCGTCCGTCCTCCCGTCCGTCCGTCCACGGTTTTCAAAATGCTTCTTCTTCGTTATTTTTCAACCGATTTTGATGCTGATTGTTTCATATGATAGAGCTAGGAGGGGGATTTAAAACTTCTACACAGAATCATGAAATTCATTATCTATGCTAATTTATGCAAATTTATTCGAAATTACCAAAAATGCTTCTTCTCCTTCATTTCTCGACCGATTTTGATTTGGTTTGCCTTATCTGGGTTTTTTTCTTTTTTTTTCTTCCCAATTTTATCCCTATTTTCCTGATTTTCCTGCATTTTTCCCTAATTTTCTTACTCAAAAGGGGGGGGGGGGATGTTGTTAGATGCCATTCCCCCCCCCCCTGAATCCTCTTCTTTTTTTTTTTACTCAAGGGGGGCGTGGTCACTATCACCCTGCAAATCAGTTGTCCACATAATGTTGGTACATGTATGTTTGATTTCATGTCTTACTTTTATTTAAAAATGATAAATGTGCCTCATCGTCTATTTGTATTTGCACTTTATCTTCACTTCTCCAGAGATCTCTACAATATGTCCCTGGACTCAATGGTATTTCAAGTCCAGAGAGACGCACCAGCAGAAGATGAGGAGGCGGAGGAGGCTTCTAGTTACTCATACGTTTGGATTAACTCTATTAGTGGGTTGCATATCCTCTGCTGACACACTACCAGTTTCAAGTTCAACCTTCAAATTTTCTTCAGATTTTGAAGAGAAAAAAAGAACTGAAATCTACATGCAATACATTGTTATAATTAGTAAATCCAAGCATGTACATGTACGTTAGACTTGAAGCCTGTTTATACATGAACATTGATCTTTTCCTTTTTAATAGATGTTCATTATTTATGGTTGTAGGACAATATAATCACAACCTGAAGACATACAATGAATATGTTCATAATCCTAGCTCCAAATTGCTAATACTAGGTAATTTTTGTTGGAAACTTACTGATGTGTGCCAATCTATATGTAGTGAAATTTTGACAATAAACTATGTTATTTCATCTAATTTTCATCATGCTATTTGGAATTTTGTTTTAATTCGTAATTTGGTTATAATACAATATATATGAACGTGAAATTATAAAAATAATTCAAGACCATATTTTGTTGATGCAGTGTTGCTCTGAATGTAATAACAGGAGTAGAGAAAGAGATGTATACGGTAGTGTACAGTAATTAGAAATGCTAGTAAGAGAAATTATAAGCACGTAGATACATGAGTGATAACGGCAATTTCACCAATAGACAAGAGATGATGATGCTATGATGAGGATGATGATGCTATGATGATGAGGATGATGGTGCTATGATGAGGATGATGAGATTGTTGATGATGATGAGGATGATGATGCTATGATGAGGATGATGAAATTGTTGATGATGATGAGGATGATGATGCTATGATGATGAGGATGATGGTGCTATGATGAGGATGATGAGATTGTTGATGATGATAATGAGGCTATGATGATGAGGATGATGGTGCTATGATGAGGATGATGAGACTGTTGATGATAATGAGGCTATGATGATGAGGATGATGGTGCTATGATGAGGATGATGAGATTGTTGATGATGATGATAATGAGGCTATGATGATGAGGATGATGGTGCTATGATGAGGATGATGAGGATGATGAGACTGTTGATGATGATGATAATGAGGCTATGATGATGAGGATGATGAGACTGTTGATGATGATGATAATGAGGCTATGATGATGAGGATGATGGTGCTATGATGAGGATGATGAGATTGTCGATGATGATGATAATGAGGCTATGATGATGAGGATGATGCCGATGAGGATGAGGAGAATGCATGATGCTATGATGATAAAGATGATTAGGATGATGATCAGATGATGCTATGATGTTGAGGAGGATGATGATAACATGCAGATGTGATGAGGATAATGATGATGATGATGGTTATGATTATTCATCATTTTTATTAATATTTTAATCTTTTACCAGCATATGGCTCCTGTTGTTGTCCTTTGTTGTCTTGTTTTTTTCGGGCAATCATTGTGCAACCAGCTCTTACCTTCCAGGAGAATGCTTCACACATCCAAGCGCATAAACACAATTATCACACACACATGTATTTCAATTCCCCATGCCCCTGTTTTTAGGTAACTAGTTGCCATCTCGTCAACCAGTAAACCACATCTTCCTATGTTCCTCGCGTTGCAATCCCCGACCCATTTTCTAGAAAAACTAGAAGAATAAATGGGTCAAAAGTTCACGCTAATATATTCTCACGTAGTGTCAAACCATGTCAAACCATACTACGTAGCGCGAAATAGGTCAACAGCCACGCATCAATGCATATCAACCATGTACTTACATGCCTACCAAACACCACACTTTGAATAGTGTGCGATTTGTATAACTTGTTCGTGTGTGTGTGTGTGAGTGTGTACGTACCGGTATCTATATAGCTCTCCCTGCCTAGCCTATACAAACTGTTCCTGGTACGGTTGGTGCATCTGCAGTGGCTGAAAGTTTTGGTCGTGAGAGTTTTGCATGATAGGCTAGATTTCCAGACCTGCGACTTACTATTTCATTCATGTCCGTGATGGCTAGAAGACGATGATTATTGATACTGCTGATGATGATAATGGTGATGATGATGATGATGATGCTGATAATTTATAATGACGATGATGACAATGACGAGAGTAGTGGTGATCATGATGATAATGATAATGCCTATAAATAATATTGATAAGGGTCTATATATATATATATATTTTTTTTTTGGGAGGGGGGCACTGTTTGTTCAACAATATCCTCTTTCCTTCCAAGAAAGGAAAAGGTTTCACACAAATGACCTAACGCATAGACAAACTAAAATCAAGATAGAGTTTAAACGTGGCCCTATAGACTATATACAGCTAACACGAAGCAGAAACACGAAGTTGCAAACCATCCAGAGACTCCTAATATTAATAAATTGCGTTACTGACAAATTAATTATATCATTACAAATCTTTATTCTCAGTTTTCTTATGTATAGGTCTAACTGATTTTCTTATAAAACTTAAGATATGGCGTATAATTATATTCAATACTGAATGAACGCCATTAAACTATTACCAACAACAACAACAACACCTACAGCTAATTCGTTATATACAAACAATCACATTTCCCAGAAACCTTTCCCTGCCCTGCACATGCCCTGGGTTTTCGTTACTAGCTCTTGCCATCACTCTCTCGATCGCATTCCGATTTCATCAACCAGTACCCAAACTAAATAATTGCATCTAACTTCCTACGCGTTCCTCTCTTTTATCGACGATGAACTTGAACAGTCATTTCACGACATGAATTTAGAGCCTACAAGTTCCAATTGCAATTCAACGTGCTCCCGAGGGACACACCACCTTCTTCGGTAACCTAACTGGCTTTATGGATTGCTGGTAGAAAAAAAAGATGATATTATGTATATTTGTTTTAAATATATTACAACAAAGTTATATTTTCAGTTATAGAGTCATCAAGGTCTCTTTTTTTTCTAACTTGCCTTTCCCAAATCTTTTCCTTCACCTTCAGAGTTGATGTAATCAAAGTAATCTTCGTAAATTAAGTTTTATCTTGTGTACAAACCAGCCTTCTATGTTCTAGATGACAATAGTGAATTGTGTCATCATTTTCCTTAATTTGTTTTTAGTTTTTAAATCAGGGTTCCGAAATCGTTCATGCCTCCTACATTAAATTGGTTTGCATAAAAATAATGAACGTTAGGCTACATTGATGGATAGATTACAGTCATGTAGAAAGAGTAAGCATACTTCTATGGTGTATATATTAATTAGACAAAGCTAGCTGGTTTATGTGAGGATTTATATAACAATATGTGTTTCAATGTTTTATTTGTTATTGACATTTAACTGTTCCATGGCATCTCGATCTGAATGCTTTTTCTTTCTTGTGTGGAAAACTATGAAATTTTGACATGATTGTTTCAAGTCATAATCAGATGCAAAAGGAGTCAAGATGACAGAGATAGGTAGAATGATTAGATATTTATATATAAGGAGATAGACAACTCCTCCCACCCCCCCCCCCCTCCCCGGGTGGAGGGAGGTCTGCTTGAGAGATTGAAGACACATTAAAAAATAAAAGGAAAATAGGAATGAGAGATATAGCACGGTGTGAAGAAGAAAAAAAGATTTAAAAAAAAATAAATAAATAAGTACTGTACAAGAAAGAGAAAGTGAGGGAGACATAAAAAAGAGAGAGATATAGCAAGATGTGAGAGAAAGATGAGAATATTGTCAACTGCACAGATTTCATTGGTTAGGAAAATGGGAGCAAGAGAAAAAAATGAAGTCGTGATGAGGAGAGCAGAGGTATCGTGCATAATGAAAAATTAAAAAACCGTATGAGAGGATGATTGAGAGATGGAAACAGAAGCAGATATCAGACAGTCAAGAGAGAGGATAGAAATTATTGGAAAGAAGAAAATTTACAAAGGAAGACAATAAATAAATGAACCCCCATGTTTGCCATGTGCCCATTATGCACAACGTTGGTCCCGTCTGTCACGATTTGTGACAAGTTTGAATAAAATAAAATCATGACTGTTAGAAAAAATGTACACTTATTATTGAGAGAGAGGGAGAGTTATTGAAAGGTGGAACTAGAAAAGATACAAGGGAAAATGATCAGGTTAGATGGGGAAAAGATAAAGAAAGGAAGATGGAGAAAGATGAAGGGTACGTGGGTGTGATATGATGAGACAGACAAAAATATACAACTCTGAGAAAGTACAAACATAATAGCGAAGGGAGGTGAGATGAGAAGAGAAAACAAACGACCAGAACATAATTATATAAATGGCCTGCAGAGAGAGAAATGATAAAGAAAAGCATATAATAATAAGAAAATAGAAGTGATGCCCTTCATACCAGGGGCGGCGATTTCTTTTCATGACCGGGGGGGGGGGGGACGAAATGCGAGGAACGAGGGAGGAGTGACGTAATGAGCCAAAACGTTTTTTTTTTGGGGGGAGGGAGAAAAAAATCCGCATCATCATCGCTCTTACAATATTACATGCAGGCCCCGCGGAACCGTTTTTCAAAGTTGGAGGGGGGGGGGGAATAAAGTATTTGCGATCAGATTGAGCAAAGCAATTAAGTTGGGTGTAACTTTGGCGTGGGGTCCAGGGGCAAAGCTCCGGCGGGGGTCAAGGGGCGGAGCCTTATGAATCTCAGAGTTTTTAGGCATTTAATAAGGGTCAGATGAGCATATTTTTGATACCTTATTTGTGACACTTGCATGCAGGTCACTAATCGTACTGGGGTCCAGGGGGCGAAGCCCCCAGAAGCTCAGCGGTTTTAGGCATTTAATTACGATCAGATGAGCATCCAGGGGCCGCCTTATAGGGCCCTTGGTGGGGTTTAGGGGGCGGAGCCCCCGTAAGCCCAGGGTTTTAGGCTTTTGAATATGGTCAGAGGACCATCCAAAGGCACGCTTAGGGCCCTGGTGGGGTCCAGGGGGCGGAGCCCCCGGAAGCTCAGGTGTTTTAGGAATTTAATTATGGTCAGCTGAGTAACCAGGGACAAGCCATAGGGCCCTTAGTGGGGTACAGGGGGCAGAGCCCCCGGAGTCTTGGGGAAAATCATGCCATTTCAGTAACATTTGTAAATTAGTAACTGGTATCGAATTAGAAATAAACCACGTTTGAATTTTATCGGGGGGGGGGGGGGGGGACTGCCCAAAGCACGAGTGAGTGAGCATAGTGAACGAGATGGGTCAAGGTAAATTATATTCCTTAGCAAAACTATAGTATGAAAACAAACAAAATACCTGTTTCACACTTCACTTTTCTACAATGTTAATAATTGTACATTTTGAAGGATATTATGCGAGGGAGCATAGCTCCCGAGCCAGAAGATTTTTGCATTTTTATTTGTCTAAACGCTGCACTCGTGGGCCCTCCAAAGCCTAATAGTGTGTTGCAGTCTTTATTCAGTATTTGCTGTACATTATTTTTGTGTACTTTTTCAAATTTTCCGGGGGGGGGGGGGGACGATCCCCCCTACAAAAATCGAGAGGGGACGTGTCTCCCCCCCCCCCGTCCCCCCGGGATCCCCGCCCCTGCTTTATACCAACACTTGAATGTGAGAAAGCATGTAGGAGAGAAGAAGAAGACTGGAAGAGGAGGCAGACTGAAAATGAGAAAACAAAAAAGATCTTGAATATTAAAGAGAATAAAAGGAATGAGAGAAAAATTTGGAAGGTAGAGTGATAAGAAAGAATGAAAGTGAGAAAACGTGAGAACAGTGCAAGCGAGCCAGAAGAGAAGAGTTAAATATTCAAAGAAAGTTGATCAAGGTAAAAGAGAAAGGAAAAAAACCCATAGAGAATGCGAGGAAAGTAGAACGGAATGAGGACATCTATTAGACCAAGATATGTATCTATTCTTTGTCTCATCTCGTGTATCTGCATTTTGCTCGTCAATAGAAAACAAAATTATTGAAAAAGAATTTATCAATTGATTATGCTAATGTTATGGCGTCATCTAATTATTATTAACAAGTGGCAACGGTGTATTATTGCATGGGTTCCATCGATGTATTCACGAGTTCTATAAATGAAAGCGAATGTATTTTCAATTGAATAATTGATGCATTTACAGGCACAATGAGGGATATTTATCTTTGAGATGACCGTAAAGCAAAAATTCATCTGATGGAGAGGAGGGCGGTTGTTGCTAGGCGAAGGATTGAATGGAATAAAAGATTGAATGTTGCTAGTTTGTATATTTTTGTGTGTGCAGGTGTGTGTGTGTGTGTGTGTGTTCAACTAATTGACGGATTGTAGATGAACACTTGATAATGATAATAATAGTTCCTTTTGATGACGTTCCTCACCCATCTCAGCAGAACATCTCAACATTCCTGACAAGGTAAAAACTTTACACATGCACGAGCCCCCCCCCCCCCCCCCCCACCATCCAATCGCACAAGATATTGCAAAACCGTACAGACACAACATCCCTCTATTTTGACTAGCAGGCACTGAAACAATCATCCATATCCGAATAATCACATACCAATCACATAATCACACGCTCCATTCATTAGAAAATAAGACAAATAAGCAAAATCCATTTTTTTTATTTTCATGTTATTTTTCTCAGATTTTATATGTGGTTACATAGAACAATGGATGTTTTGTTGCATATAGCAGCAAATAGTATGATAATGAATTTCAACAATAACAATTATTATTATAATAACATTGATGATAATAACAAATTATCATAAAAATACTTTATCAAATGCCCCCTTTATAATTTGTATTTACCTTACACATAACAAATTTGTCTAATTATTGTTTAACCATATAAACTATACTGTCTATAGAGTATATCATTCCTTGGCAGAGTATGCACTGGACTGGTAGGACACGCCTTCTGTCATAGCACTTGGCGATAAGAGTATTGTTGTGCGCCAGATATTGCAGATCGTAACATCACCTTTGGTGTTGGGACATCACCTGATTTATTAGGGGTACTTTTTAAAGTTGAAGTGGCTCACTGGTTGAGGTTTTCTCAGCTTCTATTGATTTCATAAAAAAAATTGGTTGAAAAAATAAGAAAAAAGGATAGGAGAAATGAAATTCTTTAAAAATGAAGATCAGAGGACAGAAAAGAAAAATTAGCAACTGATATGACTACACAGAAATGAAAAGTTTACATTATGTTTGGGCAAAACATGTGGGGAAAAAAAGGTTCTTCCGGAACTAACATTTTACTTCTTTAGGCATATTTTTTCCCCATGAATACTATGCACAAGCAATATATATTTTAAACTTGAAACAGATGTTACTCTGCCTTATGGTGACAAAAATCAACATTAGGACTTTAAAAAATTAAAAAAAGTATAGATTACTTGTCATGCTCGTTTAGTTCTCTTCCAACAGTGGCGGATCCAGAGGGGGGGGGGGTGGGGGGGCACATGCCCCCTGCCCCCCAAAAATATGTTAAAATCAGCCCTAAATTCGCCCAAAATGTACTGAAAAACAGGGACGTGTGCCCCTCCCCCTTCCGGACCCAATAATAAAATAACAAAATTTATTTTAAAAAAAATATATAAAAAAAGCCAATGGCTGACCTAAAAAGGTGACCTACCCCCCCCCCCCCCCCCCTGGATCCGCCCCTGTCCAATGTGTTAAAAATTGTCACATTGGAAAAGTAACTGGATGGAAACTAAATAATCAAACAAAACCTGTCGATAGACAGAAAATCTATTATCTCAAAAACCCACAATGACAGTGACAAAATTACTTTGTTGAAAAATGAATAGCACAATAGATTACCTGCCGGTTCCTGGTTATGATGATCAATGCAATATACTTCATCATGGATGTGGATGTAGGTAATGTCAGCTGTCCTTGGCCTTGGCAACACAATTGAACATTCCAACACATTCACTTTCGTGCGGTCGCTGCACAATCTTACTTTCTAATCTTCATAATCTTACTCTACTCCTACTCTTGGTCTTAGCAGCAACTGTGCTTTCTAAACAATCTTCTACAGTTAACCATTTCAATGCACAATCCAGAAAATTCAAACTTTTTTTTCTCACTAAACGGGAAAGTCTATTCAGTATAGTAAAAAAAAAAATAAACACGGACGTACGACCGACTACGTACCTAGCACTGCACTGTACTGCAGCGTAAAACAATGGTATGAAGCGAGTGATTGGTCATTAGCCCGTCAGAACGCAAAACATGCAATAAGAAAAGTATTTTGATTAGCCATTCATATTGTAAACAATGCCCGAGATTCTGATAAGATTTCAATTACATCTTGACATAAACTGACAAAAAAAGACCCCGGTAAAGGCGGTAGTCGGTAAATACAAAGAGTGGGTCACGACATGAAACATAGGAGAGAACACCTCGGCATTGGGCTCGGTGTAAGTGAAGAGAGATGGAAACTAACAGACAAAGATCGAGATCAGAGAGCTGAAAGTAGAAGGACTAGAGTCTAGTACTAGAGAGACAGATAAAATCATGTTAGGCTAGCTAGCTAGCTGCACTGGCTGCCACTGGCGCGCCAAAACCGACCTGGCCGCCTGCCTTGCACTGCATGCACGGCGCGCCACTTATCACCAATTTTTGCACACGTCACATGGACGTTGTGTGACCTCTACCAGGTCAGTGCGTGTAGCACGCCTGCTGCGGAAACGGAAGCTTCCCGAAAATCTCATTGATGGGCACTTCACCGAGAGATGGCGCTGTGCGCCATTCACTGAGAAAGGGCGGGGATTTCAGTAGTGGAGACCCGCTTTAATACAGAATCATCTTACATGTACATGTACAGTAGTTCATACAGCAACAGGGTCGTACGGTACATTTGTGAAGAGGGATATTGTACCAAAAAACATCATCAAAAAGAGGTTAGATGACATACATGTACAGTACACATGGCAGTTCATGTGACAGCGTGCTTAATACAAGAAGCCACCCAACTTTCAACAGCTAATTGTTGTGCGATGCAACGTTCAGACAATTAAGAGAGTGAGTGACCCTGATTCTTTTTCATATTTTTGTTAAAAAATTATGCTTTTACCATCTGTTTTATGATACAACAATGTATCTTTATATGCAATGTTTTATTATACAACCTTTTAGACTGGTAAGAATTAATTAGTTATGGTACATGTAAAGCCTTACAATATATGTTGGTTAGTCTGAATTGGGGGAGGGGGTAGTGAGCAGCCCTGCAGAAATTTCTCATATGGATCATGAGGTGCATTTCCATTAGCCCAAACAGTACAAGTACATGTATAAACACTGGTGCCACCGATCTGGGTATATCAACCCAATTAAGAATAGCCCATTAATTTACCTAGATTTGCAGTGGAGATATAATGACGTGGCATCGGGCTAATGAAAACAGGACTGATTTCCTTGGGAAGTGCTTATCAGTCAAATTTTTTGAAGCTCAAGATTCCACACGCTGAGGTGAGGATACCTCCTTTGCTGGGAATTTTGACTTTAATAGAAAGATGACTGTTCTACGGAAGAAGATAGCAATTAAGGCATTAGGGTTATATTTCCTGTTGTCGTACATTAGCCTTATCTGTTTACAGTGATATTATGAATATCTGCTGAGATTCAGAAAGGTGTTAATACTCATACCGTATCATGGAGGTACATGTAATGTCCTTCTGGCTGTTAATGGGTGATATCATATTTACACATTGCTGTGCTATCTCCATTATGATACAGTGTATGACAACAAATTCATTAGGGTAACTCCCAGAGCAGCTGTTTTGTGTAGGCTGTCAGTATATGAACAGGACAAGATCTTGATGTCGATCTGTGCCAATAATAAACCAAGTATTGCCCCTGTGACGTGCTTTCGACAGCTCGTTCAGCTGTGAAATAAATAAATCAAATTTCCTGGGAGCAGGGGTATGACAAGAATGTGCCCTCAAGTTCAATGCTCCTTCACCGTCCCAGTTTTTTGGCTTTTAACCCATCACCTTCCGGGCTTCCATGATAAAATTTGAACTAAGATACATTTCTGTAGTTGCACAGTCATGTGACTCATACAAACAGTGTACTGTAACTGTATACATGTAGCACGACATCCATTTATATCTGAAGTATAAACACTAATAACCTTTTATTTTGAAATGTACTTAAAGGATATTAAAGTACTTAAATAAATATACAGGAGCTGCCAATGGAACATAAACAAAACTATCAGAACTGCCCATGAGGAAATGTCATATTTTCTTGAGAGCTATTTGTACATGGGCATTTCCACGGTAATAGGGTACTTCTGTGTGTGAAAGAATAAAGCGCTTACAGAAAAATTAAATAAATATCCTGTGGCTTTCTGTGTTTTTATTTTCATTGTTGATGGTATAAAGAAATAAAAAAGACAATTCCATGCACTAATAATGTCATTTGGTTGTGTTGTCCTCTTTTCTTTAATGATTATTATTAAAAATTCCAAAGTACAATCAGTAAATGTTGAGTGGTGTGATTTTGAGGGTGATGCAAATAAAAATTCTAAAAAGAAATTGATGTTTCATGTTTTGAAAAGAGATTTTGATGCGGGTGGATTACGGCATTGATCATAGTTACGGCGATTGAGCTTTAAAGAGGGAGAGTGAGAGAGTTGAAAATTACATTGGCTGAATGAGAGATTCTGTCCACCTGTGTTACGTACGTTCAGAGTGAATTTTCCCACAATTATTAGTTGTGTCACCCAACAGTTTTATGTGCTTTGCAACTCTTTTGATGAAGGTTGAAATGTAGACCAAGAAAAAAATCGTCAAAATAAACGCAAATAGAGATAAAATCTATTCAAAATTTGGAGTGCAATATTCGGTCCAACTCACGAACGTACGTAACAACTAAAAAACCGGACCGTGGCGTCCGCGAATATGACGCATGGATAATCCACGTATCAGTCAAGTGAACCAAGGCACTGCAACGTTTGATTGTACTTGCAATCCATGCGCTGACTTCTACAATCGCGGGGCCGTGTAGCTCTATATAACTTCTGTCCAGTTTGTGCGTACGTTCACGGTTGCTGGTAGTTAGAACGACACGTACGCACGTATGACAGAACATGTTTTCTGTCCTATTTACGTACGTGTCGGACGTGAGCAGCAGACGACATCCGATCGTAATTAGATTAGGCTTTGAAAATCGTGGAATGGTACGTATTTGTTATTCAAAATCTTTTTGAAATACAGTAAAAGATCATAATATGTTTCCGAAAATGAGTCATGTGTAACTTTAGTGGTGTACGATTATATTTTCCTCTTCTGGTCTACTAGTGCTAAATTTTAACGTGTAGTGATATTATTACATTACAGTCCCATATGTAGCTTTTCATGTATGCAACACTGGTAACTCTCGCCGATCTCGCATTTTCAATAGGTGCAACCGCAACCCAATTTAGCTCACGCAAAAAAAGCAACTGCAGTTGCCTAAATCAGGAAAAACAAAAAAACAAATTTATACTTACCAACAGCTTGCTTGATTACTTAATGTTGGTTATCTTCAATAAATTGTGTTTTCTTCAAAAGGTCGCATTAAAAAAAAAAATTATTTTACTTTTCAATGGATGACATTTTATACACAAGAATTATTTCATTATTGAGCCTACACTAAATTATACAAAATATTGCATCTACATTACCTGAGTCATATCATTGCATTGATATTTTACAATCCTTCTGTTAATCATTTAATGCCTTCATGTTTCAAAACCAGGAAATATCTATCTGTTTGGAGTGAAAATGTGCATGATTACTATTAACGTGAGAAAATCTTAACAAGTCAAAAAAGAAAAAAAAATACAAATACATTTAAATTTGAATTAGCACAATGGATTTTAAACTCATGATTTTTTTCATCTTTAATTCTTTTGATTTCAGGTGAAAGATGTTGTGGGAGAAGATCTTGTCATCAAGTACATGGCCGAGTCGGAGTCTCATCCGGGGCTATTTATATGGCCAGCACGTGAGGATGTGTCTCGGGAATGTAGAAAACAGATAGTGAAGAAAATGCCTAACCCTGTCCTTCGGGAAGACATCAGCAGCACTAGATTACAATTTTTCACCTTTGCAGAACTCTCCCCAGAATCATGACTTGTTCCATACAATTTATGAATGTCTTATTACTCATAGATTGGTTAATAATGAATCGAGTCATTCCAACTTCTTCAGAGAACTTGTGTAAAGTCCAGCACACCCGATATCGTCCCAAACCATCGGTTTTAAAATCCTTACAATATTCTCTGACTCTCGTGTAAGAGGAAAACCTAGAACTGCGTGTATTGATGTTAAAAAGGAGACATGATTAAATGGCTGGATCGTGCTAATTTATTGTTCTCACGTTGTACTTCAGTAAGGTTTTAATCACCTCAATAGACTTGTGTGTTATGAAAACAAATAAAATTCATGGAAAATTGGCACAAAGACACAATTATTTACTGAAAATATTTAATGAATGCTCAATTGAATTGATGCATTATAATATGCAAAATAACCCATTGAGTATGCAGTGTCAAATCTTTTTTGAATTTCAGATCTGAATTACATCAAAATGATTGTTATAAATACATGTATTTGATTTGAACTTACTTGAAATGAATGATCATAATTTTGAGCAAAAATAGAATTAAATAGAGCATTTATGAAAAATTAAGAAATATAAAAGGTAAATATCATACACATTGTAGTTAGCAGATAAAAGAACTCTAGAATAAAAGCATACAAATCCTGTATAGACAATTTGTAATTAACGACATGATGTTTGTGAAATATCAATGAATAGTGTTTGCCTTTTATTCTATATTGTGTCAACTACTTTCCCAGTCTTGATGGGAATTGATTACAAGCTAATGCTTACATGTAGTGAAATGCATGCTCAATATTATTGTTTAACAGTCTGTTATTATTGGGCTCTGTGTCCGAGACACATTTTGGCTACTGACTATTAAAGACATCACCTAGACTACTTTTAAATTTGTATATAAGGTTTTGTGAAATTTCAATTTCAATGAAATGATTAGTGTTTGCCTTTTATTCTATATTGTGCCAACTTCTTTCCATGTGACTATAGTTACTATCTTATCATTTTTAAATTTGAATTTGCAATTCAGGTGTTCATAATTTTATAAATTTATATAAATGGTTCATCCATGGACAATTTAAGTTGTACACTGAAGTTTGTTGCTTGCTTTTGCAGTTGGTCAAAAGATTAATGAGAGGTGAGATAAGATTTCAAAACTATCAATTAATCTATTTTACAGATTTACAAACCGTATATCAGTTGGCAAATTCATTGATTTCATTATACTTAATAATTAAAGACCATTCACATTTCACTTATTCTCCATAAATCTGCAGCTTTTGAAGTTCTGATACGGAACACATGTAACATTGGCCAGGCAGTGATTTGAAACAAAATGAATTTACAATGACCTAAACACAAAACAATTTAAAATGATCAATACAATGAAACATTTTAACCTATGCAACGCTTATGAATATATTGATTATGAAATATGTGTCCCAAAACAGAATTCAAACAAACGTTTAGATGCCTGTTCTGTCCAACCGTTACATACGTTCCCTATTCTTATTAATTGGTTCCAACATGCATCAACAATTATAACTTCTAGATTTTATTTTATCCTGGAATATATGAACATAGCATCAACATCCAGTACACAGTGACACCAAATTAATAGAGTACGCACCATTAAAACATGTGTGAAAGATTTATTCATTCAATAATACATGATACATTGCAAACATTCCTTAAATATTTGTTTTTCTGATTCACAAAAAAAGCTATAAAAAAAAAATTAAAAAAAGAAGCAAAATCTGAGATGATTGTTAAATTGATGTTTTATTGATACTTAACTCACATGAATGAACATTGCATTTATATATTGAGCAAATAATAAATCAGAGGTAATTTAAGTTACAAATTTCTGTCCAATGTTACATACGTTCCCCCCAATACATGTCCTACTTTACGACCTCTGCAAAGTTAACATGAAATCACACTTATCTTTTCCCTCATAAAAATATAGAATATAGATATTGGACAAGCAAAGGGAGAAATTTGATTGCTCTAGGGGTGAAAACAATTTTGACCATATTTACATCACAGAAGTACCCACTTAACATGGAAATGCCCACATACGTGTACATGTAATGACACAAGGTCCTAATATATTTTCAGGTACTTCTGTACATGCGTAAAAGGTTTACAAAAGCAAACAAGTTTCTTATGGACATTTTATCACATTTTTGCATCTACAATTGTGTACTGTACGTGTAACAGTTTTGAAAATAAATATCAGCACCTTTCTTATTTCTTGGGCATATCAAAGATCGAATATTATTTTGAAAACACCCTTTTCATGAGGAGCGTTGGGGAGGTGGGATCAATTCAAATGCCATCATTCAATATTAAATCTGAAGGTGTATTTCAAAATAATAGTACCAAAGATGTAATGTTATTTGAAAACACCAAATGTTTGTGAGATAACACAGAGGTGGGATTGATTCAAATGCCATCATTCAAGGTTGTTTCTTCCCATGAAAATGGTGATGACCACAGAAAGAAAGCCATTCTCCATCGACTCAGTACTAACAATCATTGTCTTGCCTTTTGTCATTGTAGAGGCATTGGTATGTGTGGTTCTATTGATTTGGAATCTATGGAGTGTTGTGGCACCACTGTTACTGTTAGATTTCACCTTGTTTAGATGTCATGTGTATATTTAAAAACCAATTATAAATGTGTATAGTAATTTTTGATTTTTACTGTAGGCTCACTGTAGATTGATGAAAATAAACAATGTTTACTGTTAGAACAACAAAATCAGAGAGAAGAGAGTTACATAAAGGGTACAAAACATTCATGTACAATACCTTTTCACTTTAAAAAATGCATGTTATGTACATGTAGATCAAAGAAATAGAATGTACATGTACACATATACACAAGTATATTTTGTAAACTCAAAATAACAACTTCAAGAAAATCACATGCTTTGCTGCAACACAATAGAAACCAGAACAGCATACTTCCTGGCCTCAGTCCTTTGTTTCTAATCTTTGTCTTGCAAAGAACCCACCTCAAAAGTTATGTGATGATACTGTTGCTCCTTTTGTCTACAAAAAAAATAGCATTGATTTATTGAATGAAAGAAACATTGGCTTGAGAGAAACTAAAGAAAACAATTTACAAACTTCATGAAAGAGGAAAACGTGCCGTCAATCACTGGTGTCGCAATTATTTCAGAGGAAACCATATTATTGCCAAACATGTGACGTCTGCAACTCGGCATTGGACATGGAAAATAGTCGGTTAATAGTTTTGTTAACTTCCTGTTTTTCATGTGTCAGCGGGGAAAACAGATAAAAGTAGAAGACTTGTGACTGTTTTGAAAAAAATAAGTTGATCCAATTTTTGAAAATAATTTTGTGGATTACTGCGCATGATGCATAAATTATTTTATGTACAGGATACCCTCATGTACCGGAGGAGAAAACTGTTCTGTGCAGATAGGAGAGAATTTACTAAAGCTCTACAAAAGCTCAAAATTAGCCTAGAAAAAATAAAAACAAAGACAAAATCCAAAAAAAAATTATAACATTGCAGGTCGTGAGAATATACACTGTAGATTGTTGTCAAGGAAATCTCATACTTTCAATTTAAAAAGAAACAGAAGCTAATTGAGTTCCCCTGAAGAAAGCACTTCTACAATACAAATAGGCCCATTTCCACGGCCCCCAAACCCAGGTTTAAAAACCATCATTTTTTTTTTTACTGCCATTTACTCTACTGGAAAAGCCTGTAAAAGCCTGTAAAACCCATCAGTGTTTGCTCATTCTGTTTTTAGCGAGTAGCGTGAATCCACGACTTGGTCATGTGACCAAAAACCGGTATCGTTCGCCGCTGTTTTGAGAGCTAGCATTTACACTGCATAAATCTGTGAAATTTCTGCAGGCGTTTATTAAAAGAAACACTCTAGAGGTGGGTTTTTCAATTTGGGTTTTTTTTGTAGTGTTTTCTGACAGTTGCCCATTAACTTCTGACAAAACACTGAAACATGAGAACAAAATTTGCTTGTAGTGGAAGTAGTACAGACATGTGTACAGACGTGTAGTGATGTAATGTAGATGGACCTGTGACATTCCAATTGAATGTGTCACCTTCCATAGCATAGAATGAGCAGCTGGGAAATACTCAGTCCTCCGAACTTGACATTGTTTTGCTTTCCACACGTGATTGCGACAACCTTTGGCGTAGTGTCAAGTGATTGTGCTGGTCGATGATTCATTCATTTATCTTCCTTTAATTGCAATTCAATTGCCATGTTTACATTTCGATGTTCACTAGACCTGAGGGATTGTGATATTATATTTTTATCACCCTAGATGATATTTTATGCTTATTTATAGGGTGAGCAAAGTGTCAGAGTTGAACGAGGGCATTCATGAGGCCTTTCTTTGTTGGCTTAAAATCAGTCTGTGTAAAAATAGGCCTGTTGGCCTGTGAGGAAGACCTACATGTACATGAACATGAAGATGTACTTGTAGATACATGTATGTTATAATGTACATTTAAGCCTCCAAGTACATTTTACATGTACTGTACATGAGTTAAATTGGCACCAACAAATAACATAATTTATTGGTGATAAAAGATATACAGTAGGCCTACCTGTATGTACAGTATAAGTAGAGGGCTAGAGGCTAGGGCAATGTTTTTTGTACATACATATTTTGACACATTAAAAAAAGTCAGTACGTCCTTTGTCAAGTCTATGAAAATCGGCTGACAAATCTGTTTTTTCAAACAGCTAACTATAAAACCAGGAAATTTCACACATGTGAAATGTTCGCAAATTGTTTAAGAGCCCTACAGTGTAATTCATAACAATTCTAGTATCAATAACAAATGATGAAATTCTGTGATAAATTTGATCTCAGCCAATCAAAGGCAATGATTTCAGTAGCTAATATGACAGTCCTTGTAACTTGGTATCAACAATAAGTTTTATGAAACGGGGCCCAGATTCAGGAATGTGGTTCAATTTCATGCCAAACAATAATTAAAACTGCAAAGTGACAGTCTGACACAACACTTAATTTTAATAGCTATTTGTCAATATTTCTTGCCATAAAATAAATCACTCAGATTGTTTACAAATCGGGAAAGATTCTGGTTCCAATAATCACATTTGGAAGACAGTTTGTAGTCTACAAACAAGAGTGTAGTTTAGACCCTGTTGAAATTGATGTTGTGGTGCAACCAACAAGTATTAAAGGTAAGGACCAGTTCTGGTCATGCGATTGCATTTTGAAAGAAACATTGTGAAATCTGTCAGAAAAGGTTGATCATGTACCATATAAGTATTGGTGTGTACTGCAAGGTTCTGGCATCATCAAAATGATAAGAAATTTGGCCCAGTCTTGGTAAAGTTACAGTACAAGCACTGTACACAGAAAGATGTACATGTATATGGGACTACGCGACACGTGCGCGATATCTATTCGGTCTGGATAGATATAATAATTTACCAAATATATCAATTAGTAGGCGGTTTCCCGGCAAAATTTGTATCATCACACACTTATAGTCAAAACACATTCTTTCACATGATTGGTAATAAGAGCTTCCATTTCATTTTTTTAAAGGGGGGCGTTTCCAAAACTGGTCTATAGCTTTAAAGGTCTTGTCCACAGTGAATTTTAAACTACATTCTTGAGAGGGCGTGGTGACACTTTCCATGAGTGAAGTTCTTATCCTTGCCTATTGAGCTAGCTGTTTGGCCCTGAGTGAAGAGGTCACATACTGCTCCATTGGTGTTAAAACATGCTCTCTCCAATAGTGATATTGGTGACATGCAAGTACATGTAGTCTGGAAGTACAGACAGTTTTGGAAAAGATATACATTTTGGAAAAGATTACCGGTATACAAGATCATTTTCAATAAAAATTGATAAAAACCAACATGAGCAATTTTGAAATTTATAACAGAGCTCAGTACAATGTTGTAAAATTTTTATGTAGGATTTTGTCGTCGAGAACAACAAGAGGGTATATACACAATACAGAGTTAACGCTCTTCTGCCTTTGAGTTTGACAGATGAGCACAAGTTGTACATACAATACATTTAATGCTATTGTTTTACATATGTACATACATACACATGTACATACTACTTTGCAGCAATGTTTGGAGTTGCCAACTTGCCACGTGTAATATGTGCCCAACAGAAGGGCATGAACAGATACTGTATATACATGTATATGAAGGATATTTCAAGTTTTAACCTTTCCTTGCCTATTGTAAATCTACACAACATTATCAGTTATTATAAAAACAGATGTGGGAAGTTGTTGACTACATACATGTACATGTACAGTACATGTATACATCGTACCCATCTTGAGACTACACGTACACAGTTGACTCATACATGCAGAGTATCAGGGACATGTTTAATACTTTAATGTCCCTGCTATTGTCACAAAATACATGTACAGTGTACATGTATATGCCTACGTGTATCTACTGTAGTAATCGTACGCAATGTACACTGTCTGTATGGGCTTTCATCGAAAGGGTGCGGTGCGGCGCGGCGCGGTGTGGTGTGCTCAACGCACCCATTCGATAAAAGAGGGGGGGGGGCTTTTCTCGAAAGGGAGCGTTGAGAGCGGAGTACCGTTTTAACACACCCTTTCGATAAAAGCGGGGGGGCTTTTCTCTAAAGGGTGCGTCGACTAGTCTTTCGCATCAGTCGTTTAAAATGAGGATCTCGGACAAAATGTAATAGTTGCCAATTTAAGTATATCGAAAATGTATTAAATAAAATGGAATGGTCTTGATTACAGAGTGGTCTCTTTCGTTATTACTATGTTGATGGGGGGGACAGAGAGAAGGGAAAGGGAAAGGGAAGATAAAAGGAAAGAATAAGAAGAAAAGATGGAAACTGGGGGGGGGGGGGGGGCGAAGGGCTCTTGCCTCCTCACCCCCCCCCCCCCCGCCATAAAATAAATAAGATAGAGAGAGAGAAGGGAAAGGGAAAGGGAAAGAAAATATAAAAGGAAAGAAAGAAGAGGAAGAAGGAAAGAGGGAAACGGGGGAAGGGCGAAAGGCTCTTACCTCCCGGAAAGGGAAAGAAAGAAGAGGAATAAGAAGGAAAGAGGGAAACGGGCGAAGGGCGAAGGGCTCTTGCCTCCTAAAATAAATAAGAGAGAGAGAGAGAGAAGGGAAAGGGAAAGAAAATATAAAAGGAAAGAAAGAAGAGGAATAAGAAGGAAAGAGGGAAAGTGGGGGGGGGGGGGGCGAAGGGCTCTTGCCTCCTCACCCCCCCCCCGCCAAAAAATAAATAAGAGAGAGAGAGAGAAGGGAAAGGGAAAGGGAAAGAAAATATAAAAGGAAAGAAAGAAGAAGAAGAAGGAAAGAGGGAAACGGGGGAAGGGCGAAAGGCTCTTACCTCCCCCCCCCCCCCCCCCCCCCCCTCCCGCCAAAAAATAAATAAGAGAGAGAGAGAGAGAGAAGGGAAAAGGAAAGGGAAAGAAAATATAAAAGGAAAGGGAGAAGAGGAAGAAGAAGAAAAGAGGGAAACGGGGGAAGGGCGAAGGACTCTAATTGCCCCCCCCCCCCGCCAAAAAATAAATCAGAGAGAGAGAGAAGGGAAAGGGAAAGGGAAGATAAAAGGAAAGAAAGAAGAGGAAGAAGAAGAAAAGAGGGAAACGAGGGCAAAGGGCTTTTGCCTCCACCCCCGCCCCCACCCCCCGCCAAAAAAAAAATAAGAGAGAGAGAGAAGGGAAGGGGAAAGGGAAAGAGAAGATAAAAGGAAAGAAAGAAAAGGAAGAACAATAAAAGAAGGAAACCGGGGAAGGGCGAACGGCTCTTGCCTCCCCTCGCCAAAAAATAAATAAGAGAAAGAGAGAGAAGGGAGAGGGAAAGAAAATATAAAAGGAAAGAAAGAAGAGGAAAAAGAATAAGAAGGAAAGAGGGAAACGGGGGAAGGGCGAAGGGCTCTTGCCTCCCCCCCCCCCCCCCGCCAACAAAATAAATAAGAGAGAGAGAGAGAAGGGAAAGGGAAAGAAAATATAAAAGGAAAGAAAGAAGAGGAAAAAGAATAAGAAAAGAGGGAAACGGGGGCGAAGGGCTCTTGCCTCCTCCCTCCCCCCCCCCCTCCCCGCCAAAAAAACAATTAAAGAGAGAGAGAGAGAATCTGTTCTGATCCTGGTCCTGATCCTCAAGAGGGATATAAAGATGACCAATAAGAACGTTATTGTTCGAGAGAGAGAGAGTGTTTGTTGCTTCTAGAACATTTTAGAATTAAGTCCCACCACATTGCAGTTGTGGGGAGGGACTATGATTATATTACCCCCTTGGATGGCTTCCCAGAGTCTGGCTTTGAAGGTTTCGACTGCGTCGCAGGCAAAGATGCTGGGGGGGGGGGGGGAAATTTCAGGCCCGTATGATTCTTGGAAAGAAGGTGAGTCGATATAATTATATCCGTCTTGCATCTTATGTTGGAGAAGGAGAGGGAAAGAGAAGATAAAAGGAAAGAAAGAAGAGGAAGAGGAAGAAGAATTTGTGTTCTGCCAGTGTCACAAATAGATATATAAATATGCTCATCTGACGATAATTTGATGTATAAAACCCCTCACCTTCTTGGGGCTCCGCCCCTTGGATCCAACACCAATTTGTGTCCTGCCAGTGTCACAAATAGATATACAAAATATGCTCATCTGACCGTTATTTATTGCCCAAAACTCCTGAGCTTCCGGAGGCTCCACCCCCTGGACCCCACGCCAATTCGTGACCCCTGTGTCACAAATAAGGTATAAAATAATAATAATTTAATGTACAAAACTCCTGAGCTTCTGGGGGCTCCGCCCCCTGGACACAACACCAAATTGTGTCCTGCCACTGTCACAAATAAGGTATAAAATTATGCTCATCCGACGTTAATTTCGATGTTTAATACCCCTGAGCTTCTGAGGGGTCCGCCCTGTGAAAAAACGTGTAAAAAAAAAAAAACACGTTAATTTTACCGTTTTTGGGAGATAGCCCCCCCCCCCCCGGCGTTCAAGGGGGGGGGGGGGGGTACGATTTTTCAAATTTTCGAGGGCCCCAAAAAAGATTAGTGCTCTCTAGTAATTTCGCGACTACTCCGGAACCGCGGCAGATATAAAGTTTTTCTTTCATGACTTTTTTCTTTCGAGTCTTACGCATCTTGTGAAACATTTTTTTGTTGAAAATCGGACGTATAGTTGCGGAGTCACGTGACCTTTTGTTTTTGCATGTCAGCCCTAAAATCGCTCATTTTTGTGATTTATGTACCAAACATATGGAAATACCATTTATTCTTTTTAAAAAAGAGAAAACATTGGTTATTTGGTCTTGTTTCAAGTTAATGTGTTTGATTTTAGGTCAAAATAGTTGAATTTTGGTTAGAAATGAATAAAACAACAAAAATAATATAATACATAAATACAAATTATCAAAACAAGAGATAACATAGGGATAAACTGGCTCTTCCAACTTTGTTGTCGTATTATTATTCTAACGAATATATGTAGTGAAAAAGAACGCTTGAATATGAATAATATATGATTTATGGGTAAAAATGTGAATTCTCTGACCTTGTTTGCATAAATTACCATAAATATTCATTTTCGCGGCGATCGGCTGTGAAACGGCCGAGATCTTAGGGGGGGGGGGGGGACCCCTCCCCCCCCCCCCCACCCTCAAGTCTACTCCAATCACATTGAACAAAAGTTTGACTTAAATCATCTCTCTCATCATTATACCGCTATAGTATTCATGTTTTTAATATTATTTATTGTCCATTAAACAAGTTCATAGAGAAAATACTTATCTCTCTGCAACATTAAAAAAGAATCTTTATTAATATGTCTTAATTTGTATTGATAGCCTTGTGGTCGCCAACAGTGGCGTAGGCAGGGGCGTCTCCAAAGGGGGGTGTGGGGTGCGACACCCCCCCCCCCCCCCACCTGTCAGGATATTGTCGGTAAAATTGCGCTGCCGTCGGGAAAAATGAGAAAAGGGGGAGGGGAAAAAAGAGAGGAAAAGGGAAAGAAAAGAAAAAAAGAAAAAGAAAAGAAAAAAGAAAAAAGAAAAGAAAGGAAAGAAAAGAGAAGAAAGAAAGAGGAAAACGAAAAAGAGGGAGAATAGGAAAGAAAGGAAAAGAAAGAAAAGAAAGGAGGCAAGAGCCCTTTGCCCCCGTTTCCCTCTTTTCTTCTTCTTCCTCTTCTTTCTTTCATTTTATCTTATCTTTCCCTTTCCTTCTCTCTCTCTCTCTTATTTATTTTTTGGCGGGGGGGGGGGGGGGGAGGGAGGAGGCAAGAGCCCTTTGCCCCTGTTTCCCTCTTTTCTTATTCTTCCTCTTCTTTCTTTCATTTTATCTTCTCTTTCCCTTTCCTTCTCTCTCTCTCTCTTATTTATTTTTTGGCGGGGGGGGGGGGGGGGAGGGAGGAGGTAAGAGCCCTTCGCCCCCGTTTCCCTCTTTTCTTATTCTTTTTCCTCTTCTTTCTTTCCTTTTATATTTTCTTTCCCTCTCCCTTCTCTCTCCCTCTCTTATTTATTTTTTGGGCGGGAGGGGGGGGGGGGGGGGAGGTAAGAGCCTTTGCCCTTCCCCCGTTTCCCTTTTTCCTTCTTCTTCTTCTTTCTTTCCTTTTATATTTTCTTTCCCTTTCCCTTTCCCTTCTCTCTCTCTCTCTTATTTATTTTTTGGCGGGGGGGGGGGGGGGGTGACGAGGCAAGAGCCCTTCGCCCCCTCCCCCAGTTTCCCTCTTTCCTTCCCTATTCCTCTTCTTTCTTTCCTTTTATATTTTCTTTCCCTTCTCTCTCTCTCTCTCTCTTATTTATTTTTGGAAGGGGGGAGGAGGCAAGAGCCCTTCGCCCTTCCCCCGTTTCCCTCTTTCCTTCTTACTCCTCTTCTTTCTTTCCCTTTCCCTTCTCTCTCTCTCTCTCTCTTATTTTTTTTTTTGGCGGGGGGGGGGGGGGGGGGCTAAGAGCCTTTCGCCCTTCCCCCGTTTCTCTCTTTCCTTCTTCCTCTTCTTTCTTTCCTTTTATATTTTCTTTCCCTTTCCCTTCTCTCTCTCTCTTATTTATTTTTTTGGCGGGGGGGGGGGGGGGGGGAGGAGGCAAGAGCCCTTCGCCCCCGTTTCCTTCTTCTTCCTCTTCTTTCTTTCCTTTTATCTTCTCGTTACCTGTCCCTTTCCCTTCTCTCTCTTATTTATTTTTTGGCGGGGGGATGCAAGAGCCCTTCGCCCCCGTTTACCTCTTTTCTTCTTCTTCTTCCTCTTCTTTCTTTCCTTTTATATTTTCTTTCCCTTTCCCTTCTCTCTCTATCTCTTATTTATTTTTTGGCGGGGGGTTGGGAGGGAGGAGGCAATTAGAGCCCTTCGCCCTTCCCCCGTTTCCCCCTTTCCTTCTTATTATTCTTCTTTCTTTCCCTTTCCCTTCTCTCTCTCTCTCTCTCTCTCCCTCTTATTTATTTTTTTGGCGGGGGGGGGGGGGGAGGTAAGAGCCTTTCGCCCTTCCCCCGTTTCCCTCTTTTCTTCTTCCTCTTCTTTCTTTCCTTTTATATTTTCTTTCCCTTTCCCTTCTCTCTCTCTCTCTCTTATTTATTTTTTGGCGGGGGGGGGGGGGGGGGGTGAGGAGGCAAGAGCCCTTCGCCCCCCCCCCCAGTTTCCCTCTTTTCTTCTTATTCTTTCCTTTTATCTTCCCTTTCCCTTTCCCTTTTTTCCTTCTCTCTGTCTCCCCCATCAACATAGTAATAACGAAAGAGACCACTCTGTAATCAAGACCATTCCATTTTATTTAATACATTTTCGATATACTTAAATTGGCAACTATTACCTTTTGTCCGAGATCCTCATTTAAACGACTGATGCGAAAGACTAGTCGACGCACCCTTTCGAGAAAAGCCCCCCCCTCTTTTATCGAAAGGGTGTGTTAAAACAAAACGGTACTCCGCTTTCAACGCACCCTTTCGAGAAAAGCCCCCCCTCTTTTATCGAATGGGTGCGTTGAGCACACCACACCGCGCCGCGCCGCACCGCACCCTTTCGATGAAAGCCGTCTGTATGTGGATGTACAATCAGATTTCTACATTTCCTTCGCCTCTATCATTATAAGCATAAGGATAGCACAGCTAGAGCCTAATACTATATAGAGGCAATAAAATCAAATGAGTATTTACAAAATTTGATTTCATTGTTGGCTTACGTTCATCTACATGTACAGGTACATACAGTATACTGTACATGGCTTCACGTACATGTACATTGTACATCATGTAATGTCTGCCTAATGTATATCCCTGGTGTACATGTACACTGTAAATGAGCATGCAAATATAACATCATACATGTACATTGTACATACATAGAGGCCTAGCCATTATAAGCTTGCCTTGTAGAATGATACGGTTTAATATGTAAGCCTGAAAATCTTGTTATCTTGAAGTTAATCAGATTATTCTTCCTTCATCTTGATTAAGTATAACCACAGATCCTCTTTGTTTGGGGAAGGAATTAAAATAGGATTAAGTTTGTGGGTCTCATTAACATATAGCTGTCTCTCAATCTTTATATTGATTACTAGACTCTTGTCTATATTGTGTAGGCTGTGAGAAATGTTTCTCTTTAATATTACATGTACATGTATAATACATGAGGCCTACATGTTATGTAATAGGCGGTACATGTACAGTATATACTACAATTTTTTATTTCAATGTGTTACTATAATTGTTTATTTCAATGTGTGGGTGATTAAATTGTATTTTGATGTTTAAACCATATATCTTTCTGTCTTTTTCTCTCCTCTACAGAACAACTGTAACATCCTTAGAAGATTTTGAACATAGACTAAATTCAGTAAGTATACAGTATAGTATTTAATCTGTTCATGAAGTGTATTAAAACCAGAAGCTTGCAAATATTAATGAAAGGCCTTTCCATGGCAAGAAATTCAGTGAACTGTGATCCATTTTATATGGTAGCATGAAACTTTAGAGTACTAGTGAAGAGGCGAGATATGTCAAAGAACACATAATTATAATGTCAGTATCAACCAAACACATGTACTGTACATGTTGGTATAGATTCTGTAAATTTAAAGGTGAATATATTTTCTAAAACAAAATTTTTCTGCCGCTCCTTTTTGAAGTGTCTGATTCCATAATCAACGATTTATTCATTTATTAAAGTACAGTAGATGGGTAATAGTACATCCATAACAAAATATGGCATTGGACTGTGCAGATTTCATTTTAGGCAATATACATGTACATGTACATGTGTACATATTCCCACAAGAATTAAGATACACCTGTTTGCACATTAGCACACGTTTCTGACAGTTCATTGAAAACCGTTTTTTTTTTAAATCTGGCATTCCTTCAAACAAGTGATGACACGCTCCGGCAAATGACAATTAGGGCCCTTTTTCTTCCCAGAAGAAGGATTTGTAAGGTATTTTGACTTTTTAACACTGCCTATTTACTTCTATTTACCCCCTAACAGAACAATGTAAATATATTTTCAACCCTAAGGATAGTAGTTATTTTGGCAGTTCTTCCATTTCATTTGCTGATTATTGAGTCGAAGAAGATTGTGACACACCCTCTGTATTAGTTGTTCACATTCCAAGCAGGGTAGGACTGAAAATACTGCATTTCATGAATAAAAATGACTGTGCTGGGTATTTATCAAGAGCAAAGAGATTTGTATGCACCTCCATGATTTACCTGTCAGTTGGGGGCAATAATCTTAGCAAAATATTTTACTGTAGGAGATACTCCTTTCTTTTACAAACAAATGCAAGGTGCTATTTTATGGATTTAATGAAATATAGGATTTGGTTCAAGTAGAAAAATTGATACAGTGAAACCTGCTTTAGTGACCACCTGTATAGAAAGACCGCCTGTCTGTAGAGAACGCATTTTTGGTTTCCCTTGAATATTGTTTCTCACTGATTCCTATACGAAACGGAAAGGAACCTGTATCTAAAGACCACCTCCCTATAATGACACTTTTCTTGTCTTGTCTCCCTTGGGCGGTCTCTACATATTACAGGTTTGACTGTACCTAGATCACTTAGAATGTTGCCCTTTTCCTAGTATTCTTTTGAAAATTTACTTATCGTTTAAATTTGTAATGTCATGTACATAAATCCCTGCATACACAGGCCCAATACAGGCAATAGCACACTACATGTTCATGTGCAAATTGTACATGGACTTTCTGCACCATGTGCATTTAAAAGTTACTGTATGAAGTATGGGATGAGTTCAATCAAAGGTTGATTAACATTACATGGTTAGGTCATCTAATAAAATGATACCGATCATGCCACTTAGTCACATAGTCATGTATACAGTCATTTGCTCTATACAATACAATTTACATGCATGTACATGTGTAGGCCGACATGTACATGTACATGTACATGCAGGTTTCATATACTCTTATTTTGAGCCAGAAGAGCATTAGCTCTACATGTAGCTCTATATTAAAATGATATAACAATAAACATCCTTCTGGCTCCAAACAGATAATATGTAGGTTTCATAAGTGTGTACATTTCATGTGTAGATTTCAAGGGAGGGGGAAAAGGTGAAAGACACCAAATGGCATCCGCATTGTACACTGATGACTCATTACAAACTAAACGTCACATTCATGTGAATGTACCGGTACCTTGTGGGAAAAATTAGGTTTTGGATCATGCTGCCGATGTTTTGGTTAGTGAGTTACCTGGTAAACAGTGTCAAATTGGCTAATATGGCATGGAAAGTTATAACTTAGCTACTGCAATCCTTGGTGATAAGATTTTTGAAGAACAACATGTTTGACTTCTGCCAAATATGTTTTTCAGGCACTTTTTCTGTGTACATACTGAACATGTACAATTCATGCTTCACTATCAGAATACCTGTACACATTAAGGCTGCGACGAGTACTCGAATACTCAAGTACTTGCACTATAAACAACTACTCCAGTTCAATTTCTCGTACTCGAATAGTCGGCCGCCATTTTTTTTGCCCGCGCCTGGCACTGTCCAGGTCGACGCTTACCCGTGCCAGGGAGAGCACCGACCGCCGGCATGGTACCGTGGGTAAAAATGTTTCCCAGCTCAATCACTGTCAACTCACCACTCAGAAATTGGGACCAAATGTCCGGATTTCTTTTTGGACTCATCTTTGATTTTAAAAACAGCATTGTTTACTATTATTATTATTATTAAATTAAATCGGCGCCTTCAACGGCAACTCAAAGTAAAATTGCATGAATTTTTGGTGACGGACCTGGGATACTTATTCCGTAGTATGGTGGTGGCAACAAAAAAAAACATGGCGTCCGAGTATTTGAGTATTCGCCTGTAAGCTTGGGAGTGTACTCTAGTACCTCATTACACAGTTATGCACAGCCTTAGTACACATACATGTACATTTACATGAAGGCATAAATTACATTTGTAAATTATGTGCAAATCTAGTTTGTACTTCAGGCTGTTGTCCCCAGAAATTAATAGAGATACAGATAATTCCCTTTTAATAAAATAAAACTTAAGTTTCAAGGGACTGACTGACTGTTTAGAAAAGATGTAAAAGTCATATATGTGTTTATATGTAAGACACAGTGATTCCCCCCATGTCTTAGAAAAATCAACATTTTTAGTGTTGTGTGTATTGGTAATTTTCAATCATTCAGACAGTTGACAATTATTTTATTTGTGTTATCCTCCCAGAAACATTTGTATGTGTATACATTGTACCTTCCAAACCTATGGAATGGAATTCATGGATTTCAAAATACATAACAAATGATGATGTGCATTTTTATGCCTCCGCTACAAAGTAGCCGGAGGCATTATGTTTTCTGGTTGTCCGTCCGTCCGTACGTCCGTCTGTCCGTCCGTCGTACCGTCCGTACGTCCGTCCGTCCGTACGTACGTCCGTACGTCCCGTTCTCGTGATCGCGTTATCTCAAGAACCAATTGATGGATTCCCTCCAAACTTGGATCATGTATGTATCTAACAGAGCCAATGAACTGATTAGATTTTGGGGTCACGAGGTCAAAGGTCACAGGGCTCATTATGTATCCAAAAGAGCTTGTGATCGCGTTATCTCAAGAACCAATAAATGGATTCCTGCCAAACTTGGGTCATGTATGTATCTAACAGAGCCAATGAACTGATTAGATTTTGGGGTCACAAGGTCGAGGGTCAAAGGTCACAGGGCTCATTATGTATACAAAAATAGCTCGTGATCGCATTATCTCAAGAACCGGTAGATGGATTCCTGCCAAACTTTGGTCATGTATGTATCTAACAGAGCCAATGAACTGATTAGATTTTGGGGTCACGAGGTCGAAGGTCAAAGGTCACAGGGCTCATTATGTATACAAAAATAGCTCGTGATCGCGTTATCTCAAGAACTGATCAATGGATTCCTGCCAAAGTTGGGTCATGTATGTATCTTGCAGAGCCAATTAACTGATTAAATTTTGGCGTCACGAGGTCAAAGGTCACAGGGCTCATTATGTATGCACAAATAGCTTGTGATCGCATTATCATGAGAACCAATAGACAGATTACTATCAAACTCAAGACATGTATATATGTATCTTGCAGAGCCAATTAAATGATTAAATTTTAGGGTCATCAGGTCAAAGGTCATGGGGCTCATTATGTATGACTATAAATAGCTTGTGAATGCATTATCATTAAAAGTGACAGATGGATTACAATCAAACTTGAATTTTAAAAATTGCTTCCGTTTTGGTTTGTAAAATTGCTCTATGGCGGAGGCATCATTTTTGACTGCGCGCAGTCAAAATTCCATCTAGTTGGGTAATATCACAATTTACATGTGTGTAGATTCACTACATTGTATTAAATTGTGAATTTATATCATACTCTAGGCCTACAGATATACATGTACATGTACATGTAGATTAAAGCTTACATATACTGTACATGTACATGTACATTGTGAAGGTCTGGTAAGATATTCTCTGAATTATGCGTCATATCATTATGCCATAACAGATTTACGAGTTCAATGAACAACGCTGGCTTGCAAAACGTTCCTCCTGAGACATGCAGAATTTACAGTGCAGTATGAATAGCCCTACTTCATTACACGAAGCATTGCTCGCATGACTGGCCATGCCAATACTTTCACTGGCCAATTCCACAACCGGCTGCGGCGAGTGACGTGTACAATCGTCAGAAAAACCCATTTGAGGGGAAATGAAATCTAAGGGAATGTGTACATGTAGGCGGTCAGACTTGATCGCTTCCCAAGGTTGCCCAGCAGGTCTTATGATGGCGAGATATAGATTTATCTTTTGAATCGATAAATGCTTGGATGTGTACTTGAACACAGCAATTTTTCCAACGTCTTCAAGAATTCCTTGACATTTATAGAATGAAAGTATTATGTTCTGATACGTCATCTTCGACTCATCTTCTAGAATGAAATGTTGGGTTCTTTAATACAGAATGGAGTGTTGCTAGTGGCCTACTGCTACATTCATGTACAGTACATTATATCCTTTTTATCCATTTTTAACTACCAGTACATGCACATGTAGGCTTTAACATGTATACATACATATACAGTGCGTCCCAGAAAAAACGAAACCGAGAAGTATCGATGTTTTATCATAACTTAATCACAACCATAATTAATGAATGATACATATTTGGAAAGCTTAGAGTCTCTTCTTTCAGTTGATGCTACTCAGATGATGCATATTTCACGCATGAGTGATTAAAAGCAATTTGAAGGAGTGAAACCCAAAAGACATTTGGCGGGCGGTATCTGAATTTCGAAGAAAAATTCACATTTCTAGAAAGTTAAGTTTCTGCCCTTTCATATGACACCTCAACCAGGAAAAATGAGCTAGGAATAACAAAGTTCTGTTTGTTTAAAGTAGCCCTTACATTTTCATAATTTTAACAAACGAATTCGTTTTCACTGGGTGCCTGTCGTAGCAAAAAGCAGATTTGACAAAAGACTTAACTCCGTTTCGTTGACAATCAGCCATGCATGAAGACTCTCGTCTACGGCTGATTGTCAACGAAACGGAGTTAAGTCTTTTGTTAATTTCGTTCATTGATACGGCAGGCAGCCAGTGAAAACGAATTCGTTTAATAAAATTATGGAAATGCAAGCACTACTTTAAATAAACAGAACTTTGTCATTCCTCGCTCATTTTTCCTGATTGAGGTGTCATATGAAAGAGCAGAAACTCAACTTTCTAGAAATGTAAGTTTTTCTTCGAAATTCAGATACCGCCCGCCAAATGTCTTTTTGGTTTCCTTCCTTCAAATTGCTTTTAATCACTCATGCGTGAAATATGCATCATCTGAGTAGCATCACATGAAAGAGGAGACTCTAAGCTTTCCAAATATGTATCATTCATTAATTATAATTGTGATTAAGTTATGATAGAACATCGATACTTCTCGGTTTCGTTTTTTCTGGGACGCACTGTATATCTATCCATTTAGGCTATATTATTTTTGCAGGCACAAGTACTGTGCATTCGTTATTGACAGTACAATATACATGTACATTATACACGTAGCCCTTTTCTTCAAATCGTCAAGTACATGATATGTAAATGTACTCTTTTGTTCCTACTAATTATGACATACAGTACATGTAGATGACATACATAGGTATACCTTTAACGTGACATCCAAGATCATGGTCACAAACTGCCTTATATGAAATTCAACTTTGACATTGCAGTAAAAAGAAAAGAAAAGAACAAAAAAGGAAGAAACAAAAAAACACAAACCCATTGTAGTGTTACTGTACATGTGTACAGACAATATCATTTTGAATTAAAAAGTGCCCAAACCTTGTACATGTACAGATACTGGTCTTTTCTTTTTTTGTGCACTGGAATAAAAATGCAATAATAAACCTCCAGCTCTTAATGAGTTCATGCTCAAAATCAAATTAAGCCCTGTACGCTCCTGTTCAAATGAGCATGCAGTCTCGCATCAGTCTTGTACATTTACACAATGTACATGTAGCTATCTATAGAGTAATTTATTGAGCCTAATGCATAGATCTTAGCCCGGAGCTGAGCTGTCGGTGCGGGAGATGCTTGCTTCCTAGCCAAATGCACCTGAGTCATCCAACCCTCTTATATTGGACTCAATCTAATCCCATCCCGTCTGGCCCTTTCCTAATTAAAAGACCTCAGAGCAGATGCGTATGACATAAAGTCTGCTATTAAAGGGCAACTAAATTTATTATTAGAAGTATGAATATACACCCTCCTGTACTTTTTGCTCAAATTATGAAAAAGGGGATGCATGCTTTAAGTTTTAATATTGACTTACGATATGGCCATTGTTGTTACTGTTAGTTTTTGTTTGATGTAAAGCATTTCAAACCTGCAGCTGAAAAGATGGCATTGTTCCACTTGCAAAGTAATGAATTGTTATTAAAAAAAGAGAGATACATAACATTGATCAAGTACGAAAATTACTCTACGATGGTTGAACAACTGACATTCAAAGCTCTTCAGTTATAATATAACTATCTGGGATTCTATCAAGGATTATGATAATCTTGATAATAAAATTATGTACAAAAAATTACTATCTAGATAGTAGTATCTTAAATTCATAATGTCTATTGTCAATTTTGTAAAGAAATATTGCATGGATATTTCCTCATTTGAATTTATCAAATTCAATATTTTGCTAGAAACCAAAACTGAAACCCCATTTCTTAAGAAATATACAGGCACAAGTTGCATAAGTACTGATACTTTTAAACAGATATAGTATAAATGGGCATGTACAGGTACATGTAATTATGGGCATTAGACATTTGTGTTAATTATGATTAATTTCTCATATTAATGAAATGTTTTCACATTTTGTCTTCCACCTTTCTATCTTTCTCTCCATCTCTGTCTCTGTTATTTTTTCTCCTCTCTCTCTCTTTGCCTTGTATCTCTCTCCCCTCTTTATTCCCTTCTTTCTTTCTTCTCCTCTCTTTCTCCTCCTCTCTTTCTTCCCACCCCCATCCCACTCTCTCCCTTTCTAATGTAGGCAATTGAAAGAAATGCCTTCCTAGAGAATGAACTAGATGAGAAGGAGTCATTAGTAGTCACAGTTCAAAGGTTAAAAGACGAAGCAAGAGGTAAGTTTATTTTAAATCAAATAAAAAAAAGTATAAATCTTCTTTCAAGCAGTATGATTATTAAAAATGCAGAACAATCTGAAATAATAAGATATGACATATTTTGTTGTTGACAGAAATTACAGGCATATTGGGTGACACTTTTTAGTGCATACAACATGTACATGTACATGTACGTGTAGGGGAAGGGGAAGTCAGTGATATCCTATGCTGGCAACTCAAGCAGTATTTAGTGAGAAATAGAGGGCAGCAGCATAAAATCCCTTGTAGTATATGTACGGTATATACATGTACATGTAGGTACTGGTCGGCAGGGGGCAAGAAAGGTGTTAATCAAACACACTAATAATTATAGTATAATTATAGAGTTGACAACTTGACACCTTCCTGGCTTCTCAACAAATGGCAATGTCTGCTGAAAGCCAGAAGGACGTACATGTGCATGTCCACTGTACAATCATATCCTTCAAAAGAAGAGATAAAGCCCAAATGGTTCTCAGCAGACAATTACTATAAAGGCAGTAACACTATCTGTATGAATATGTACCGGTATGCTGAAGAGAGCCAAAACCATCCAATTATCCATGACATTGTTTCACAAATAGTGCAATATTATTTTTGAAAGTTTTACATCATTGGGCATTTCGAAGAGATGACAGATATTCATTCAATAGTGACTCTTTTGTTCATTTTCATTTTGTTGTTGGTTGATGTTGTTGTAATCCCCACTTCTTTTTTGCTGCACTAAAACTAGTCCCCTTAGCCTCCTCTTAGTTTAAAAACTAGGGAGAAAACACAGGAAACTTGTGGGGGTATCAAGGTGAAAGATTAGTAACTAAAAGTACAAAAGGACGTCAAGATGGTTTGTCATTCAAGGAGGGGTAATTCTTAAAGAAAGTCAAACAATAATCTTGATTGAGAAGAGGGGGGACGCACCTTGTTATGAAGTGGATCAGGGGTTGTGGGGGAGGGTTGAGAGTGGATTAGGGATGTACAGGGGTATATATTCATTCAAAATGAGACTATTCATATTTAAGGGAAGAGAATTAAACAAGCGTTTTCGAAAATTAAAGTGTTCAGGGTTAACACAGCATGCATTTATGTATGTACAAGTACACTGGAAATACATACTGCTTCTCTCTGCAGGTTTTTCATCGTCATTGTCTGTTGTGTTACTGAATAAATGATGGGATGATTTTCTGTATTACCACTAGTCAGCTATAGCATATACTGTACATGTAGAGTAACATGTGAATGACACATGATCCTGGGATAAAACACAAGTGTACATGTACATGTACATGCATGAGAAATATGTACCGGTACATGTATACGTTTTAACTATATATTGTAGACGTAGACTGATGTGAACCATACACAGGTTCATGCACTGATTGTATGTTGTACATTATCATGTAACCTATAAAGCCTAAATATTTGTTACAGTTACTTTTCACATACTGTACATGTACATCTACAGGAAAAGAATTTATTAAGGTTTTAATTCTCAATTTGTCATTGTACAGTTAATGTATAGACTCTTAATAATGAAGAGCAACAGGAAATTAATGGAAAATGAAAACCTATTACATCTGAATCAACCCCAATTACAACTGAATATAACCAATATCAAGTGGGAAATACCCCCAAAAATGACTACAAGCCATTTCTAAGGTACAATAGTGTAGTTGTGGTTTCAAGATGGGAAAACCCCTTGGATAATGAGTAACACCACGCTGTCCTACATGTATGTAATTGAAACAAATTGAGGGAGGCGGGTGGGCTCAAGCACTCTCCAAATTTCTTTGAATCCCCCCATTTTTTATAGGTTATAAATGAATTTCAGTGAGGAAAATTGTGAAATTAATGCAAGGATCCCCAAGCTACTCTCCCTATCTCCCCAATCATTCTTCTAGAAATGTGATTGGCAGTGGCAGTTAACATGTACAACAGCATGTACATGTATGAATGAACCATAGCAAATTATCTATCTCCTATCTTTCGCAGTGAAGAGAGATATTCTGAATAGCAGATTATTTACTTTGTACATTTGAATAGGTCACAGCCTCCCTGGACTGATGTTATATTATTCAAAACAATTCCAAATCAATCCTTCTCTAATCTGCTTATGTAATACCTCTATTCATAACTTGGCTCTTATTGCCGGATCAGTTACCCTGTATTGTAATTGAACGATCAACTATTGGTCCCTGCCTTAAAGATGTGTGATAACTGAAAGATAATTGACCCAAATCATATGAATAAAATTCACTACCTTGCAAGTTACTTTAATTTGTTTTAATGTACATGTATAAACTTAAATTTAGTTTATGTAGTAACAGGGGTGTTACCCGTATGTAGATTTACACCATTCTTTCATGAGGACGTCCCATTGTTAGCAATAGGCAGTTTGTATGGGTCATTTAGGGAGCTGTCACTTGGAGTAACAATTAATATATTTGCAACTAAAGATTAAGAAAGGAAAAGTCATATTTCCCTGGGCCATTTGAAGTACCGGGTACATGTTTAATTATTTTGTTTACTCCAGCTAAAAAGGAATATGTAAAGAAGAGTTATTATTATGTACATGCTTTCATTTCTGCAATGAACATGGCAACATGTTTTCTTTCATATAAAGTATTTTTGGGGCAAAACTAGCACGTACATGTATATCATCCAAATATAATTTTAAAAGCTAACCAAAAATAAAGACAAAACGATTTGTTAATTAAAAAAGACTAGCACTGTTTATAATCATAGGAGTTTTAATTGAATTTTTAGTTCATTTTCTTGTCTTCAGGAAACTTCAATATGTATATTAATAACATAATAATGAAGAACACAGAGTGAAATGGACGACATACATTCATATGTACAATGAATAGAGTAATTAGTCTTGTAGACTAGTCTACCTTTATGCTATTCAATAGCAGACAAAACAGAACCAGCAATGATTAAATGAATATCTAAAATAGCCCAAATCTATTGATTACCCTGACGGTAATAGTGCAGCTCCCCTATTAAAGCATGATATGTTGGTACTAATTGTCATCTGCCTGCAAGAAAGCCGTAACAGCTATGCATTGTCAGTGGCAGTATTACAGCTTTCTTGCTGGCAGCCAAAGATATGTAAACTGCATGAGCGAATGTAGACTAATATACAAATTGTTAGCAGTAGTGGACAAATAGACACTAGTGGTTGATACCATCGGTGAGGAGGGCAGTAATTAGTGACGGATGAATAATGGGTCACTTCAGTCAATACAGTGGAGTGGTTAAGGACACACTTGATATCTTATGATCTAATGTTGATTGATAGATGATAGATGTGGAGGTGGGCAAGTGAAGAAGATTGAAAATGTAAAATCAAATAGGTGAACATTTATGGGGTTCATTGGTGATAATGTAACCAATTAATCATAATTTTATAAGATGCATTTTAGGAAATAACTCCACATCATTCAAATGTGTTTTATTGCCTTAAGAAGAAATGATATACATGAATTGTCATTCATTATGTAGATAATGCATGTGTGGGTGTACATGTACATGTAAGTCTATTACATGTAGGTTGCAGTCGTAGCCTCGTAGGGGTGTATGTGTGATCTACTCAGAGATTTTCCCTAGTTGGGTACCTGTTCATTATTCAGTCATTTCATACCATTCATCCATATTATTTTGTTTTCTTTTTTCTTTAATATCCATATTTAAATTGCTACTGTACGTTGCCATCCTTATTTCATAAATTTCCACTCCCAAACATGTACCTCGGGATAAACCCCTGAAATCAGTTCTGGGGGGTGTTTCACAAAGATACTAAGTCAAATTTAACTCTAAGTTGGACTTAAACATTATGGAGATCCAATTGTAGCCTTCAACTAAAATATATTCAAAAGCAAAAATTCAAGTATTTTAGACTTTTCATAAATTCCACATCAGGAACATGAAATCTCCTTGCTGATAGAAAATATGAATGATTTAAATCAACATTTTATGCCTTTTACAAAATATTTTCAAAGATGCTAACGGCTTTCCATAATTTTAAGACCAACTTAGAGTTAAGTTCAACTTAGGATCTTTGTGAAACACCCCTCTGATCATTTTTATTTTATAATTTCAGATATGAGGTCCGAGATCAATGTCAGGGTCGTGCCGGACAACGATGCAGAGCATGCAGCGAACGGAAGACATACGCCCTCTGGTGACCACACGGTGGACAACAAGGTCCTTCACGAAGCCGAGACGAACACCACCCCAGGAAAAGGTAATTTGACCACTAATTGGCCCATACCGGACTTGTTTGGCACTTGTTGCAAGTCATCACAATTTATAAGGTCAAGTCCCTGGTTAAGTTCATATATTTGGGATGAATTGAGGAACAGGTCCGACCAGTCCAACCTGTTTTAAGTCATCATAGAGGAAACCAAAAATAAAGACAACAGAAGTTGTATATGAGGTGACTGGGGTATAAATAGGTATTGATTGATTGATTGGTTGATTAATTGGATGCCTTTATTCATATTACATGCAAAAATAACAAAATATGATACATTTTACAAAACATTAATATTTCTATAAGTTGTATGTATAGAAATAATTAATCCTAAATTATAATAATTTAAACCATGAAAGAATGTTTTGTAAATCATTAAAGACAAAAGTGAAAGTGAAACTACTTAAAATCATCTATTTGTGGCTATGATATCGGGTTCTGGCTTTTGGAGGGAATAAAAAGGTTAAAAATATTTCCCAAACTAAACTCATATTGCCCCGAGTCAAAGACGAGGGCAATATGGTTCTTGTGAGGGAAATATATGTGGTATCTCCCGAAAGTTAAGCCAGTCAATATTATTATTATTATCTAAATCAGACATTGAGCAAATACATACATGACAATCTCATAGAACTGAACAAACTTTGTCAAACCAGCACTGTGCATCCAGCTGCTTGACAACATTTTCGATACACTGCAAACAGTGTACCCAATTTGGTGTGATTATTACGTCACAATAGAGTACGCGCAAAGTGCGCAGGTTCTCGTACTCATAATAGATGCGCAATGAAAATGACAAAATATGGCGCGGTGAATATGGTCTTATATTTCATGTATTTTTAACACGTAAAGTCCATAGGCTTTTTCATGAAAGGTAAATATGGTCTCATATTCCCCGATTAGCCCTTTTAGGATTACCAGCAAGTGTAATATGATTTTGTAAAACCACTGCTCAGATGTCTGATACGGGTAATAATGCATAATAGAGTCTCTTTGTGCATTGATGTTGATAAGAATAAAATTATCTTGTATTGTCTTCTATTCATTCTCAAATCCTGTTAATTTGAAGTTTATATTTCATGGGATGCCCAAAGATTGGGTCATTGTTTTTCTGTAACTAGTCAGCATTCATGTAACATACAGGTAGAGCTCTAGCTCCAGTTTGTTGAGCTAGGAAAGGCAAGGTTTGATGCTTTTCTCAAAGTTGTAAATTAAAGTCCAAGATCCTCCAGTTCCAAGACCAACTGAGCATCCTTTATATTAAATGAATTAATAAATTTCTTTAGACACAGCTTTGAGTGGGCTTACATCTTATACTGAAGTGATGCATATTAATGATTATTTTTTCGAGAATCCAGTATGACCTTAATTAAAAACTGAAATGGCTCTGTGAAACGATTTTGCTCTTATAAACGTCCAAACAAGTAATGAACCGATTCGACAGGCAGTGCTTAAATTAAAACCTGCTCCCTAATTAGCCAATTAATGTCACGGTTGCTGAGCAACATGAGTTATTAAAGTGCCAAATCAATTAACATTTTTGAAGTGGCGGGACTTCTAATTGCACCTGAGTCAATAAGATGGGGGTAAATGTGTACTTGAAGAGACAGCCAGTTGGCATCTTGAGGTGGTATGGAAGAAAATAAGACGTGGAGGGATGAAGATGATATTGAGGATTTTAAGAAATGGAGAAAGAGGGTTAAGGGGAGATCTGAAATTAAAGAAATTTGAGTACTTGAAAAAGTACATAAACATGAAGGAAAAGTAGATGAGCAAGAATTACCCGTTCGGGACAAAAATATTTTGGCTTTTAATGTATTGGTATTTAATGTATTGGTATATCAGTGCTCGCTCGTCCATCTGTGTTTTGATTGTAAAGATATTGTTTCTTATCATGGGATTTTCCTCCCTCTGTCTTTCTTTCTGTGATTCTTCGTTATATTGCTCTCTGTTCCTGTCTTTCCCTCTACTACTCATTCATTTTTATAATTTCTCCACTTTCTTCTGCCCTTCCTTCATCACCCCACAGATTTACAAGCTAATTCAACAGGAGTAGCAGGGAGTGGCAACGCTCCACTCACACCATCAGCCAGAGTATCTGCTCTTAACATCGTTGGGGATCTACTCAGAAAAGTTGGGGTAAGTATCTCTCCCACTTTGAATTGTTAGATCTATATCCATGAATCAGTAGTTCAAGTTTGAGCAGAGGTGTGTGTCAGGCAAACAATGCATTATGGGTTTTAATGCTCTATGTGATTAATTTGTAAAATGCATTTTAAGTCTAGTATTATTAAAATAAACTGTATTTCCTCTGCCTGATGTGACTTTTTGTTAAGGTGTAAATGAAGGGCAACTACGCACAACCATGGACTTAATTGCATGTATACACAAAGCTATGTGTTATAAGATAGGAATTGAAAGCATTTTATCCCTTGAGTCATAAAGAAACTGCTACGGATTTGCCGCATCATATCTAAATGAGCCTTGAGGAGGCCTTGAGGGGGGCTGACAATTCATTCATTGGTATTCACGGTTGACAGCAACATTTATGCACACTAGCACTTGTAGTTCAGTAACATTGTAAATTTATTTGGAATATATTTTTGGTGCTCCCCGAAATATCTAATGGAAATTTGGAGTGGAATTTGTTTGCATTTCACACGCTTTTGCTCAATGTATCGTCAAGACTGGTTAATTAGCAATTGTCCATTTCCAATTAAGAATGCTTACAAGGTCAGTTAATTACCAAGTAAACAGACTTGGGTAATGATACATGGCTGTCTAAAGTGCATTGTTATTGTGATGTTATACAATATACATGTATATGTACATTAAATATAGATTGCATGATTTGTTATGCGAATGGTATGGTGTATGAATAAGTGCTCATTAAAACGGGGCTTGATATAATGAGAATACATGTAGGTGCACATGGGCCCACAAATCAAATTCTTTACCCCCAAACTTGGGACATTTAAACAGGGGCAAGTACACAACAACCATGGAAATTTCACACCCCATCTCCTTTGAAGCCTTGCTTGAAGTGATCTTCATTTTTGTGCTTGGTGATCATAAATAAATTCATCTTTTAGTATATATGACTGCAACACTATGCAGGGAGATGTGAGTTGGTCTAGCAGCACGTTCACTTGGTCAGCTCTCTGTCTTTGCCTATAAACTGGCTGTGGCGACCCCGGTTCGAAACTGAGTCACGTCTTTTGGATGGTGACATTAAAGGGCGGTCCCCAGATGTAAATAATCATATCTGATTGATACACGTCTGTAAAAACCCAATTACACACACACAACTTTCTGGCCTTTAAGATGCATACAATAGATGATGATCTACTTTCCTATATCCTATATCTTCAAAAATCTCAGATGTAATCAGACTTCGTTTACAAGCCTAAATGTTTACTAAATGTCAATTTTTTTCCGAGCTTTCGTACTATATCAAAGTCTCTGCTTTGAACCAACCTTTAACGATCCCCCTTTTTTGTCTTTTAGGCTCTGGAGAACAAGCTTGCATCGTGCCGGAATTTTGTCAAAGACAAAGAGGTTCCTAGGAAACCTGGCAGTCCTGTCGATACACCAAGGTCAGTCTACAGGTACTTGTATCTCTAGTTATATTTACTCATGAAAAATGTCTCAGATAAAGACGAGTTTAGAGTTAGCTCACGATACTTTACCTCAACTGTTAGTCATAGACAGGGATGCCAATATTCAGGCAATAGCCTGAATTCAGGCCCTGGCGAGTTATTTTCAGGCCATAGTTCAGGCTTTTTTGTGTACAAAATAGCTCACTGTAAGTGATTTTCAGGCCCTCTTATCAATTCTAACTGGCATCCTTGCATAGAGTGGTGGCACGTCATGCCTTTTGAAATAAACACTCCCCAAAGTAATATTTTTATCTACTTCTACATGCATTTAAGCTGTACAAGATGTTGGCAATTATACATTTCAGGGGTTTTCCCTATACTTCGGCAGCAGAGTGAATTGACTTTAAGGCCATATGCATATTTTAAAAATATTCATTGAGCCTAGTAAATCAATGATTACTTTTGGGTTATATTTATAATGTGATCTGCCGATTAAAAAAACCCTTTAGGTCTGATCTTGTGAGGTAATTGGTGTCATCTTCTTATGTGTTTCTCTCTTCCCTTTGCACCGTAGGCAAACAAAAAGAACGCCGAGATCTACAAACTCGACACCATCATCAAATCTACCAGGGGTGGTGAAGATAACCGTATGAGCTATCACTGACTTTAAGAACAATATCAAACTTATAACTCCTATCAAAGGATGTTGCATTGGAATGTGTATTCGACCCTGATACTCAAAAAGGAAATGGCCTTCGATTGGTGTAAGCGGACCAATAGTCTCTCGCAGAAGGCCAGCTTGCACTGTACAGTTTCACACCCTCGAGGCCAGATTGATGAGAACTCTCCGTGAATGCTGCAAGGTGCGTAGGTAGGGGCACTCTTCGTAAGAAAACCTCTGTCTGTCCAAAAATCCTTCCAAGACTGCAGGAAAGTTGTCATCTGCGGAGGAGAGGATGTGGGGGAGGAGAGGACAACACGGATTCATCTTCTTTTGCCACGGAATGCCCCAAATGGTCATTGTTCCTTCATACCTCTTTGAATGTATACCCTGTTTCTGATTCCCGTGTGTTTTCATCAAGCATTTTGTCTAGTAGAGTGCGGGCACATAACAAATTGAGTCCAATTTTCACTCTGTTCTAAGAGCGTCCCTGTCTCGATATTGAGGAGGCTGAGAATGTTTTGGTCCATTGCTTTTCTGCTGTCTGTACCGCTCTTTTTGTATCCAAAATCTTGCCTATTGGATGTCATCATTTGATGCCTTCAGTTACCAGAAAAGTTTAGATAAAGTGTAGCTGTTGGATGATTTTTGGATCTTTATGATAAAAGGCTTACGATGGTACACCTTTCAAAATTGTTGATAAAAAGTTCATTGGAAATATCAGTGACATTAGCAAAACAAGGACTGGGAAGAAACCGAACTACTATTTTTCAACTTCATAGAGAAAATAGAATAATACAGTAATAAGAGTAAAAGAGGGTTTTACACAAGTAATATCTGCACTAGTGTACTGCACTAATTTATATTTTCAATTAACTTGTTACATGCTTCTTCTGTGCACATGAAAGATGTTTACGATTATTTATACTTCACATAATTTGTGGTACTTCCACTACGGGCATAAATGGAACATTTTGAAATCTAAAATGGTCCTCCATGAAGTGTTTCTTCTCACCTATATTCTTGCAGCTACATGCTTTGGCATAGAATACTCATATCCAAGTTGCTTAATTTGAAAACACACACATCATTTTGTTCAAGGAGATTACTGCAGAACAGATCTGTAGAAGAAAGGATTTTCTTAAAAAGCATATTTTTCTGTCGTATAAAATTAGACATGTTTGGTTGAATCCATTTGTAAGATGGGGCGAGTAACCTATAGTGGTAGGTAAGAGGGCCAAATATGTTTCATATGGTGTGGACTGGGGAAAGGGGCAATGAGAAGCTTGTTTTGAAAAAATGTGTGTAAGGAAGAGGAGACATGTATTTATGAAGAAAATGTTCAGATATTTTTCTGTATCTTTTTAAAATATACAGAATAAAATTTATATGATGCAAGCTGTTTTGGAAGGTGTAACGTTTTTGTGTTCTGTCTAAATGGTATTCAATATTGGGGTAGTTTCAGCTTGTGTGTGTTTTTCTTTTTCAGGCATGAAGGTGTAGATAGAAATCTTATCTGATCATTAGCAAATTAGTTATCAAATTAGTTATCAAAGTATCAGTTACTGAATAATAGAATATTTTTCAAACAGCAGTTGTATCGCGTTCTGTAGGCACTTTATTGAATTCTGTATGCTGTTTTGCTCTTAATCAAACAAGTTGGACCAATTTCTTTGTCTTGTCTTTTTAGGAAACATTTTAAGCTTTCAAAGGTAAACAAAATGATCTTTAAGCTGAGACTCAACTGAAAGTGCTGTTCTACTTCTCCCTTTCTGCAGTTGATTGATCATACTATAAGAGTACAAAATCAAATTGTCTTTTACGCGCATGCAATCTTTCTGACCTACATTGTAATTGTACCTGTTGTTAAAGGGCAATCCAACCTTTGTATTGAGTTCATTTGTATGAAAGCAGAAAAGTAAGAGAAACAGAATGGCAAAAGTTTGGAATATATCGGACCAATTACACAAGAATGTTTGAAAACGAAAATGACTACCTGTGTGCAAATCTCAAATTGGTAATTTGGTCAGCAGATTGTGTCGTAGTCATAAATAGTTCAGAATTGGCAGATATAAAGAAGATGAGTGTTTTGTTCCATTCTTAGCCGGTCAATGTAGGGGAATGTTAATGATATATTGAAGTACAGCATCACTGTGATTAGTGTTTGTTAATGCAAGCAAACATATAACCAACATTTTAGACATAGACTAATGCCTGAAATTAATTCATTTGTTGCAATGTCAACAAATTTGTTAAATACAAATTAAATAATGTTCTTCAAAGTAAAAATTTATCTGTGACTGGTCTCAAATAGTTGTTTTGGCCCTCATTTTGAAGTATTATAACAGCTTTAAACAGTCATATTTGTTGCCATGTCTTACAGATGAATATAGCATGTAAATTTTAGCAAAAGAAATTATTTTTCGAATAAAATGAATATGATAATTGATATAATCATAACAAAATAATTTACAATTGTATGAAATAAGCTGGGAAGTACACATTACACAAAGAGTATGTCTTTGTGGTAACTCTTATATTGGACATAGTGTACACTAAGCTGATAAAGTCACTTATGGTTCATACCTTAATTTTTATTTCCTCATGCAGACTTGTCTGTCTATCAGTCTGTCTGTCAAGCATGCAATTCTTCACATTGAAATGTTGACCTTTTCTAGAAGTTTGTTCAACTTTATATTTTTCCCCTTCTCCATTCATAGTTTGACCCGTCATTCATAAGTTGATATCTAATCACTATACATTTCAGATATGTTAACCTGAAATTTAGTCTATGATTTATCTTACTCAAGATCATTTACCAATGGATATTTATTTACTTTAACAATTGCTTTTTATTTAATTTATTATTGATTATTTTATTGACTTTATTAAGGTTAAAGGTCATATGTATCCTCTTATTCCCCTTCATTGTTATCAAATCTATCATCTACTATCCCTTACAATGAAATCCCATTTTAACCAATGCATGACTACAGTATAGCAACATGGAACCCCTAACATCAAGAACAAAACCTTTTTTGGTAATTAGTACTTTTTCAATTCTAGATTGAGCCCAAATCCAGTGTCTGTTTATTTGTAACCAAACAACTGACTTCAATCTTCTCCAAAAGGCTGTTTTCGTAATTTAATCTTTGTTACGTGCCTCATTATGAACTGTTGAATTTGCCTGTTATGAAAAAATTGTATTTCAGTATTCCGATTGCAAATTGCATGTACTTTTTGTTAGGCAGGGTCATCTGTAATGTCAGTCTGACCTAACAAGAACTAATACATGTATATGTAATTTGCATTCTGACGATTTGAATACAACAATATGTAACAGGTGATTGAGATAGCTCTTCGGTCATTTAACACAACAGGTATAATTTGTTATCATTTAAAAAATGGTGTACTTACTAAAGAAAGAATAGGATCATTTCATCCTAAAACATATACAATGACATTTGTGTTTGGTGTATGTTAGATACTTGTTATAAAGCCTATGTCAATCATAATCATTTATGCGTTTCTTTTTTTCTGTTTTGTCTTCTCTAAATCTATACATGTATTTTTGTTTATAAGATCTGGTGCTGCTACTGTGTAGACAAAAAATGACATCAAAGAGCATGTAATACTTTGTAACCTTATATGATTCACATTTTCTTTCTATTATGATTTTTATGGTGTGTTTAAAGAATGCCTTGATGGAAATTACTGTAGGTGAAATAGGCCAGTTGCTAACTATAATGTAGATGTAGCTTTGAAAAGATTGAGTTGTTGGGTCCCCAAAACAATGTTGGCGAATGCTATTGCCAGTGCCGACACTTTACTGCAACACTACGTTTGAAAAGTGTGCTTTAGTACAAATTCAACTTTTTTGTTGTTGTAAGTGTCCCATACTCGTGTAGTACCGTGATGCTCCCATCATTTCATTTCGGATATTCACTGCAGATGTTTTCTTTGTTCAACTTGTTCAAGCGTGGGTATATAGAGGGCAGCACACGGACATACGCACGAGAGCGTAATATCCGTTGGCTCAGTGTTATGTAGTAATTGCCAAGTTGCCTACTTCACAAACGGCTACATACCCACGTATGAACATCTTTAAAGAAACAATCGTGTGAGAAACTCTTTCTGTGTACCCTCTTAAGTACCACACTTTTTCTGTGTTGCCTGAAATCGTAAATTTTCCAATGAAAGAGCCCTTCATGCCTTTAATAGCTCATGAAAGACGAGCCCTATGTTGTACAAAATGTCTGCTCAAAGCCAGAGGAATGTTAACTTGTTAATGAAATACAGGGTTAATATCCTTCTGGTTAACATCCCTCTAGCTCTCAAGAGATGAATCATGTGACTCCATGCAAACACGCATTTCCCTTTTCTTTCTGTGAAAACATTGGACACGTTGCCAAATGGGTCATACAAGGTATAGGTAGCCCCACGATGTTCAGTATGTTATTGGTGCATTTAGTTGAAACGGTAAAGAAGGTAAAGCATTCATGTAAAAAAAGAATATTGATCATTTTATTGATCAGCTTCTGCTTTGGCAAATAACTTATTTTTTTACCTGGTTATTTGCTTGACTGGGAAGTATGAATTTTCAGAATTGTACAGAAAAAATATTTGAAATATATAGAGCAATGTAAGAATTATTTAAAAACTAGACAGATACTAGTATTTGAATGAAGTACATACTGGAATGTAAAGGACACATAGTGTATGTAAATTATAATATTGTGCATGGCGTGGGTAAATAAAAAGAATACCATTAAAATTGCACCTCATTATCCCAGGTAAATGGTACTTGTACTTTTCTTTTTCTATGTCGTTGCAGCCGTTCTGAGCATGTACATGTAAGTTGTGTAGCGTTAAAGAGAGGAGAGAGCCAAAGAGATGTCGGGAGAAAATGGGTAGCCCTAGGGAAGGGGGAAAAAGGAAGAACGTCATGTTTAGCACTGAAAATATTAGAACAATTGAGAAAAGTCAAAGCAGTAAATGAATTGACCCAAACTAGACACATGGTACTTGTACTGTTTAGTAGAAAATATTCCTCACCATAATTCCAATAACGGGAGTTGAAAAGTACAAATGCATATATGTATTCCAAGACTTTGTATTTGAGATTGAAATTGAATTGTACAGTGTTTCATCAAAAGAGGGACATTGTGTATTGAGAAGAAATTCTATAGAGTGACAGGGGGGGGGGGGGGAGATTGAGATAAGGGCAAGGTAGGGAGGGTGTGTGGTAGAGAGAGTGATTAAAAGACTGAAAATATTGATGGGCAATTCAAAACAAAGAGAATTGAATAAAGACAAGGTGGAATTCTTTGATAATGAGATAGATATGCCACAAGGACATGTGCAAGAATATAAACAGAAAAGAACTTGGATATTTATTTATTTTCATATCTTATATTATTAGATGATAGTTATGCACATAATACAAGTAAAACACAAACACAGACAAAAAACTTATTTGATTAGGTTAGGTACAGTATCACCTGAGGTGTTTTAATATTAAAATAATTCCATCCAGTTATCCTGTCTTTTTGTGTGTACAATTTTAGCCATAAATCACATACGACTTCATCAACACAATTTTCTGTATGATTAACACGTAGTTTTCAAGCATGTTACACAAGTTCTAAAGTTTTATGGTAATGACTGCCATACATGTTTCTGTGAAGTTATATTATCTCATTTTGCTTTAACACAATTACACATGTAATGCAAACAAATTCATTTATTTATTTACCATGCTTCCTCCAGGAATTGCACCCCAATTTGCTAGTTGAATCAGACATAATGATAATTCCCATACAAATTTCTGTGAGTATAGGAGATTATCATGGATATTGTCCATGCAAGTATATACTTCAAGACATTTGGTAGTTTAGGGAATAATGGTTTTACAAAATCTAAATACAACAGTACAATTGCTATTGCCAATGGACACCAGCTTTAACCTAAAAAAACAGAGTACCATATACATGTAGTATTCAATATCTTAAGACATCTTACTGCTTTCTTTCCCTCTCTATTGAAGAAAGAAAGAAAACATAAAACTACTGGCATCTACAATTATTGCTTTACTAGTTTGTGCGATACTGAAAATGCAGCAAAGACCATGTCTGTTGGTTGAATAAATATAACAAAAAATAAAGGTGAACAGTTGTAGGCTATTTGAGTAGTTGACCTTCATCAGCACACTAGCACAAGGCATTTTCATTTTTTTTTTTTTTTTACAAGTGAGATATAATGTGCTTTGAATATAGACCCTGCTTCACTTCTCGCCAAAATGTGCACCCTTCAGAAAAGCCAATGCCCTGAAGTTAACAAGAAATATAAAACTAGAAATGTCTCTATCAATAAATAATGGGAAGTAAAACACTTTGCAATTTCACATAGCGATTGAAAAATCCAGTAATTTTACACAAAGTGTGTTCTATAAATGCCTGGGGGAAAAATTTAGATGGTCCCACAATCAATTTCTCCATTTGATTTCCATTACTGTTCTTAAATATTTTCTCTGTCTAAAATCTAGATTCTATGAAATACTTTCTTCTCCTAATCATGGCAGTTTTCCCTCATTATGGGCGGCAAACTAGTGAATTATTCACCCTTTCTCAATGCTTAGCTTTCAAATCTTCTGAGCTGATTTGCTAAATACATTAGAAATATGATTGTAACAAGTCCCTCATCATGCCTTTTAGCATAAAAATTATAGTGGAGTCAGTGGACATCATGGAAAAACAAATAAATCTTCTAATTATCAAATCTGAAGTCACTAAGTCCATAACCTTTGAACTTATATTGAACACAGTGGAACCCCTTTATAACAAACTCTAATGGAACCATGAAACGCTTCATCTTGAATCTTGGCTAGAAAACAATAGAAAACAAATAAGGGGGACCAGCAAAAAAATACCTAAATCAGAAGTTTTTTTTCCATAAAAGTGTTCAACAAAGCACTCCACTGAATTATACTGAGAAGCCCAAAGATTTCAATTAAAAAATCACTGATTTGCAATCTGTTCAGACCTTTGAAACATCTAATCTTTTCAGAGATTAATTCAAATATATTTATTCCTTCAAACTGTCATCAATCATCATCTCTTGTGCTCGAAGCTCCTCCATCTTCAGTCCAATTGTTCTCCTTACATTTCTCTCCTGTTCCTCGCTCAGCTTCGCCATGAGCTCCTCGAAGTGTGACAGTGTTTCCTGCACGGATTCCTTAGCATCCTTGAGATCTTCATTGAAGTAGACAGTGTCCTTGGACTCCATCTGCAGCAATTAAAAAACAAACAAGGTACAAGTTCAGTCACATGTAGTGCTTTGTGTTTCCCAGTCAAGGCACTGAGAAAAAAAAATCACACACACACACATCATATAACAAAAAAGACGATGTGCTGGAAGTACTGTAATTCAGAATAATTGTAAGCTTTCTTTTTTCTGCTTAGCTGACATTTTACACTAAAATTCTTGTTTTGCAAAGAATGTTTCAGTAGAGACTACATGTTGTCACTGTGTTTACGGTATGCCTAATTATCTTCATAAGATAGAGTATAAGTTCATCAACAAATTTATTAAGAATACAATGGAAAATTGAAATAGAAATTAAACATTAAATCTAGTCATTAGAAGATTAGATACCAATCACGAGAACTACTGCAAATTCATATGATTCAAGTAAATCTTATTTTAACACCAACTGAGCTAGATGATGAAAAAACAAACAAACACAAGATGAAAACAACAACAACAAAATAACAAAAACAAGAATAATAACAATAATAATAATAAAAATAACAAAAGTAACAATTAACAATCATAATAAATATCCTACCGAGAGTTAAACTTAAATGTTAATGTCATAACTCATAACAATACCAAGGCCAAAGTAGACTCATTAGATTATAATTATAGTTTGTTGCACTCAGTCTATTTTCATTTTTGCATATACACTGTATGGTTAATTCAGTAGAAAATATGGAATGTAGAATATGTTTACATCTAAAGAAGATAGTGAACACATTCCTTGAAACCGGTGTCAAAGCTTATTGACAACTTTGCAAAAATATTAAAATTACAGCAGTGGAGAGAGATGCACAGCAGCTTTGGGAATTGGGAGACTGTCTTCTGTATTGGAGACTTAGCTTAAAAAAGAAAAAAGAAAACAACAACCTACAATGGAATTGTCCTTGGTCAAATTTTTGCCTCTCTGATGTCAAGACTATAACAGACCATTATTTATGCGTGTGGATGATAACAATTAACAAAACCATTTTTTAAATGAGGAATTCGCTCATCTTATTTTTTATTTTGAGCCGAGTTAATCCCTTTGCAGCAAATGTAAATAAAATCCCAATTCAAATCTGAGGGAAGCTAGCTGTCTCCCAAAAAGCCTAAATCTTGTCTAAATTCTTCCAAATAAAAGAAAATCTTGCATATTATTATTGGTTGTGCATCTGTGCGCTTCCACTGTTCAGGGTCAGAGACAGAGAACATTTCAATGATTTCTCAATAATCAGTTCAAACTACAAGTACAACTGTTGTGTCCTCAAAGAGGCTCAATCTTGGCTTGATTCTCAAACTAATTTTTGTATAGCTATTAGCTAGCATATTATATTTGAACTCATTCCAATGCTTTTCCACACTCTCTACAACTAGTACAAGCTTTACATTAAATTCAATGTTAAAAATTAAAATCTTACAGCATCTTCCAGGAGTTCTCTGGTCTCCATGAATTTGTCGGTCAAATCATCAATTTCCCTTTTCAGTTCCTTTTCGGTTATTATTCCTGGCTCTGTACTTGAAGTTGAAAATTCCTTGTAGTTGTACTGATGTCTTGTCCCCCAAACTAGCCTTTCACTGCATGATAATAATACTTGTTTGTTTCTAAAGTATGTGGCGCTGGAGAGAAAATGTGTTGAAAATAAAGCTGAAGCCCACTCCTCCGCAGCACCACCTATGCTTTTGCCCGGCCCAGCGGCTTGCCGTTTGCTACAGCTGCTGCTGTGAACTGAATGAGCCGCGGACGAGTGACGGGCAACTTCTGTTCTCCTCCCCTGGAAACACGGGGCCGAAAGAAGCGGGAGGTGGTGTGTCCTCCCACATACGGCTGCGACAAGGGTTGCCGAAGATTGGTTCACAAATTTAAACATTTCTGTGATTTTGACTTACAAGTTCATTAATTGCAGAAAATGTTGAAATGAATGTGTTCTTAACTATACAGTAGTAGAGTTCATGTATGAATATATTCTCAAATTCGAGCAAAGTTTCGATTAGATTTTAGTCACGACTGTAATTTGCCATCAACTTCACACTCACATGGAGGCTGCCATTTTGTAACAAAAGTAGCCTCAATAAGATTAATAATCATAAATACGATAAAAATTTACTAAAATATTATATGTATACCTTTTAAATGCATTTAAATAATTCAAATGTTTAAATTGTATTTTAATGAAAAATCTAAATGGAATAAAGCTGCATGAATATTTTATCTTTTAGTACAATTTCATTTTAGAGGCTCACTTCATGGCTTCCGTGCATCAGCGTTGAATATGTGGGACTAACTGAGAATAAACCCTGTTTAACTTTTGACTATTTTGGTAAGTAGATGCCACTGAACCATTTTTTAATTGTGAGAAAACTGGGTATAAATTGACTGCTTTTAAGGAGAAGAGACCACCATTTCCAACGTATAAGAATTGTTCAATATGTTCTAGTAAACATGATGTCGTGACAGAACGCGCTCGTGGAGCTGGAAATCCCATGCATTGCGTATGTGCATGTACACTAGACCACACTACACTAAGTACACAGTGGTGGGAGAGCGCATGCTACATGTAGTACATGCGGATAGCCTACATACGGCGCGGCGCGGCGGCGAGGCATTGCATCGGCTTTGCCCTCTCGTAGCATGCAGCATGAGCAGAGCATATACTTTGATAGACCGAAAGCTTCAGTCTCTATAATCGTCGGTTGTTCCACTGAGACTACGTCTGGCTCCACTAGACCTCGGTTATAGGGACTGAATGACTGCCTATGCCAGCCCGTGTTGAAGTTATCACGGCTAGATTTTAGCCGTTAGGCCCCTCCCACAAACATGACAAACTTGCCACGGCCGTATTGTTATGCCCCCAAAATCCCCCAAAATGTCATTTTACCTCGTTCATATCCATTTTTAAATTAGGCCTAGGCTATAATATATCGGTTCCACTTACTAACTTGATTGATATAATCCGTTTAATGGTCCCTTTTAAGGAAATTATGGGTCAAAATCGACATCCATGTTGAAAATCTTGCAAGCCGTGTTAAACTCTCGCTGCCGTCAATCTTATCCCTTCTAGTCTACGCCGAAGGCAAAATGATTATGAAGGAAAAACTGTGATAACGCCATTACGAACGTGTAGATGGCGCACAGTTTTTCCTTCATAATCATTTTGCCTTCGGCGTAGACTAGAAGGGATAAGATTGACGGCAGCGAGAGTTTAACACGGCTTGCAAGATTTTCAACATGGATGTCGATTTTGACCCATAATTTCCTTAAAAGGGACCATTAAACGGATTATATCAATCAAGTTAGTAAGTGGAACCGATATATTATAGCCTAGGCCTAATTTAAAAATGGATATGAACGAGGTAAAATGACATTTTGGGGGATTTTGGGGGCATAACAATACGGCCGTGGCAAGTTTGTCATGTTTGTGGGAGGGGCCTAACGGCTAAAATCTAGCCGTGATAACTTCAACACGGGCTGGCATAGGCAGTCATTCAGTCCCTATAACCGAGGTCTAGTGGAGCCAGACGTAGTCTCAGTGGAACAACCGACGATTATAGAGACTGAAGCTTTCGGTCTAATACTTTGAGTGTAGGAAAAAGTTTATTGTATCTCAACATTTTCCAAACGACATTGATGATTGTACAAAATCACCAGAATTCATTTAAAAATCTGCACTGCCGTGACAATTGATGACACTGTTAAACGTAGAGCTCTAAAAAGCCTAAATAGCAAGAGAATACATTCAATTCAACTCACTGATCGATGTTTGAAAGATTAAATCAGAAATTTATTGTCAATGTCAGTTCTGGAAAAGAGCCATTTCCTATTCATTTTGTGCATTTCTTGGCCACAGCGCGCGTTTGCTGGCAAGAGCTTGAATCTCGGAGACAAAAATTGCAACTGCAACTGGCCGCCCCCTCCCCCCTCCCCTCGAACAAAAAATTGGCCACCCAAAATCTGTTGGCATTGCAAACATGAAATTGAAAAAGTTCAGAGTTTTTGTGTGCGCTACATTGGTGGAGATGTGGAAAGAAAGTGGAAATTACATTGAAAGTGGGAGCCTCTGGGAGGGCATTGATGTTCAAACTTGAATGTGACTCAAATGAATTTCTGTGTACAGAAATAATTTAAAATATCAAAACAAGAAACCCCCCTCCTTATTTTCGGAAATAATATCCAGACGTGGGATGCCACTACGCTTGGTATTTCATTTGCAGCATCACTTTTTAAGTTGTGGTCATGTAATGAAGGAGAGATTTTAGGATGTTCTCTTTCCATGTACCATGTTCACTAATGATCCAATCTTTACCTCTTTTTTGCCAGGGGGAGAATGACGATAGACGACACTCTGCGGCGAGACCTTTTCAAGTCTAAGGCCAAGTCTGGTGACCGAGAAGGGAGTGGGAAAAAGGCTTATGACATTGACTTGGACAAGCACCTGGTGTCTTCTTCGAAACAGGTTAGCATAACTTCTGAACTTGCTTGCCCACTGATCTACATGTACCTTGTAGATTTATCCTGCTATCTGCGCAATACTGCCACTCTGATACGTGTTTCAATTCAACATGATGTGTTTGTTTGTAAATTTGTAGATTTCTTGTTACCAACATGATTTCTCTTTCAATACACTGTTTGTAAAGCCACTGTCATATGTGTGTAATAATATTGAAAAGAAATAACTGCTGTCTCTAATATTTGATATTTTGTTTTCTTCACGTTCCTCAACTAGTTTAGATATAGATGGACGCTTTACTGGCAAGAATGCACTATGTATCAACATGTTATCACAAAGTTTCAGCAGTATAGTACCTTTTAATTTCAATACTAGAAGGAATCAAACATCATTGGGTTGAAAAAATATAGAAAATAAGAAAACAAAGAGACCCCTATCTTTTCTGTTTACAGCTGATATGTCATCCATATATTCAAATCTTGATCTGTTAATATTTCTTGATAAATATTTATCACTGGCAGGTACTATTGAAGCATGTAGATTTCCAGGCAGCACAGAAAGACATTTCGTTTCGTCTCCAGAATCTGCGAGGGAAATATGTCCCACTGAATGCAGCGAAGTCAAACTTACAGGGTGAAGGCTCTAAGAAGTCCCAAGGATATTCACACAAAGGTTTGTTTAAGAAGGAATTGGATGAAGGAGAGTTGGGTGGCCTCTAGACATTATTTTGTTTCCTGTATTTTTAAGGTTTGGGTTGCATTTTAGTTTAAGGCTAGGTTGAGGCTGGGGGTTAGATTCTTACTTCAAGGTTGACATCAAGAAATGGACTGTGGAAAAATTAATGCTGAATCATGTGTTAAAAAAACTAGAAAACAATATGTGTGTTCATGCAGTCAGTTAAGTTAAATTGAAATGACTTGTACGGCGGTTATGCTTTTATTTATATGTTGTGAATTGAGCGAAGATAGATGTAGTGACATGAAGTTGAATTTGATTAGTATTTGAGCTATGAGCATCAAATTGAAGTGTCTGTGGTCTGTCCGTTGCTTTAGGTGGGACCGACTTGGAAATCTAATTGAATACATATCAGGTAGAATGCTCAAGCTACTTCAAAATTCATTTTCAATTTGACTTTTGATTTACTTTATGATAATACCTTAGTCCAAACATAGAAGCAATGCAAAAGTCCTGTCTTAGTGGATATGATAAGTAAATAAGCCACCCACCTTTGCATCTAAAAATATTATAAAGTCGCCGAATATGAAAGATATTCACCTGAACGTGTAGAATCTACTCATGGTAGTAGCTTTAGTCCAAATTTGTATTTCTACAAGTTGAAGTTGAAGTTGTAGAAGTTATTTTTGTATTACTTTGAATAAAGATAACCGTCATTACATTGGGGGTAACTGGGATTGTGATATTGCAATAGAAAGCTCAGGTTTCATGAGAAAGTTTATTCATATTACGTTTGCAAATTTTGTAAGTAAATATTTCTAAGTAAAGTTTTCAACTCGTCATTTTTACTTAGTAATGGTGAATTTGAAAAAAAGGTCTAAGAAATGATTCAGAAGTGATGAAACCTAACACCTGTCCTAGAACTTTGTTCATTAATGAGGACCTTTGGATTAGTTCCTGATCTGGAAATATTCACGACTTTCAAAGCATATTAAACAAATCAGTGATGCAGGTAGAATGCTCCAGCTACTTCAAAATTCATTTCAAATTTGACTTTTGATTTACTTCATGATAATACCTTAGTCCAAACAAACAACTTGAAATTAATTTGATTGCTCTTATTATTACTTCCAGGCAAGATGAGCCTTCAGGATGAGAGCCAGAGCAAGTCGGATGGCATCCCGGCCCCCAAGCAGGTGCTCTACAAGCCTGAGAGGGTGCGGCTGGACTGGCAGAAGTGTAACCGGGTTGGCAGCGGCCTCATCAACATGGGCAACACCTGCTTCCTCAACTCCACCCTGCAGTGCCTGACCTACACCGCCCCTCTGGCCAACTACCTGCTCAGCCATCAGCACAAGGAGGAGTGTAAGTTTGAAATAGGTTGAGGGGATACGTTCCCTGAAAGGTTGGAAGTTTAAAGTCCCACTGCACTACTTATAGCTACTTGCCCCCTCGATATAGCAAACAATGCCTAATCAGTGACCATTTGTTCCCCCATGATCCCCTTTTTCTTAATTGAGAGCTGATTTGATGAGATAACCGCCTGTCAGTGACATTGCAGGGGGTCTAATCCCCCCTGGCCAAACTAGTGCCGACGGCCTTTAAAACGTATGACCCTAGTTCTATTTCATTACACTTTCAATGGTGACGGGCCAAGTGATACCATAGAATGAGCCCCCATCGATTATATTTTAAGAAATTGATTTGTCTGATACCTGTGTGTGATATTTTTGTTATTATTAAAGTACACATTTTTAAGAAAAGCTTTTCATCTTGTCTTCTTATTACTTAGTAATGGTGAATTTGAATAAAAAAATCTAAGGAATAATTCAGAAGTGATGAAAGCTAACACCTGTCCTAAAACTTTGTTCATTAATGAGGACCTTTGGATTAGTTCCTGATCTGGAAATATTCACGACTTTCAAAGCATGATTTAAAAAAATCAGTGGAGCTGGAGACGTATGAAATTACGAGTTGTACTTTGAAGTTATTAAAAAAATCTAATGGTAAGTGAGTTATTTTATTTTAAACATTACATCTTGGAGATGCTAATAGGCAAAAAAAGTTTTTTTTTGTTTAATCCTTAAATATCACAAAGAGCCCTTCGAAGACTTGTCTGTTGTGGTATCGCTAATGACCTTCTTTGTTGATATTTGACCTCAGGTCGATCATATGGTTTCTGCATCCTGTGTGACCTCTACACACACATCCAGCGTGCCTTCCAGCATCCCAACCAAGCCATTAGACCCATGAACATGATACACAAACTCAAAAGTAAGTGTTTTTCTAATGGCTCTGTATATTTATTTTTTATTTAATTACTCGTTATTCCTAAGCATCATTTCAGCCGTCAACAATTGTATAAACATTGCTTTTTAGTGGACCCCTCCTGTTTCCAATATGTATTCCTTAATTGTTGTTAAATGATTATAATTGATTTGTAATGTTTTGTTGAAATATAAATAAAACAATGAATTGAATTGAATCTATAGTCTGGGCTCTTGTCAGTGTATATCTCACTTGGGGCTTATACCAGATGTGGGGAACTCCAGAAATACAAATACCAAGGAAAATTGTCAATGACAAGAGTAATAAATGATCCCAACCCGCAAAAATGCTTCAGTGTGTCCTAACCATTTCCCTTGGATGGTCAGTTTAACAAGTTTTATATGGAATGTATACAGATAGCAAACCCATACCAAACCATTAAACCAGGGTCCTGTTTCACAAAACTTGTCATCAGTGACAAATGATAGTTTTTGTTATAAGCTACTGAAATCCTTGCTTCTGATTGGTTAGAAGCAGATTTGTCCCTGATTTTTGTCATTTGTCATTGAAAAAAGGCTTTGTGAAACAGGTCCCAGGTCATTGGACTAAAGAACGTGTTCCATATACTTAAAGAAAAACAAGAACAGGAACCTTCTATAACTTTACAGGCAGCCATTGAGAGTACTCCTTTTTTTACCTGCTGGTTGTGATTTCTTATTGTTTTATTGATACCTATATTGATGTCACCATCATTGCATCATGAAATGATGTATAGATTATCTTTTTCACAAATGAATTTTCATGAATCTCAAATCCATACAATTCTAATTTTAATTTTGTCTCTAGGTATAGCCAAGCACATGCATATAGGACGGCAGGAAGACGCACACGAGTTCCTACGTTACGTCATAGAAGCAATGCAGAAGTCCTGTCTAAGTGGATATGATAAGTAAGTCATCCACCCACCTTCGCATCGATAAATATTATAAAGTCACATAATATGAAAATTTATCGCCATTGTATTAGGCCAGATAAAATTTTACCATTTATTATTCAGGAAAAAAAGCTCCCCCCTCCCCCCAAACAAAAAAAAGCCTGTGTTACACAATTTCTTTAAATAGATTCTAAAGTGATACAAATCATTTGTTTTGTGAAACATTGCATCAGTACACTCACATTGCACAATATCTGTGAATATATAGGCTTAGCCAGCTATAATTAGGGTTATTATTGGGATATTACAATAGAAAGCTCAGGTTTCATAAGAAAGTTAACTCAAATTACATTTGCAAATTTTGTAAGTAAACATTTGTAAATAAAGTTTTTCATCTAAAAAATCTAAGAAATGATTCAGAAGTGATGAAATCTAACACCTGTCCTAGAACTTTGTTCATTAATGAGGACCTTTGGATTAGTTCCTGATCTGAAAATATTCACAACTTTCAAAGCATGATAAACAAATCAGTCGTGCTGGAGACATACAAAAGTATGAAGTTACTTTGAAGTTATTGAAAAATCCAATGGCAAGTCAGTTATTTTATCTTAACCCTTACTATACTGGGGGGGGGGGGGGGCCTGGGAGGCCCCCCCCCTCAACATTTTTGGAGATTGCGCCGCAACCGCTTGGAATTTTGAATTGTCGTTTCATGACTTTTTTCCCTCGAGTCTTACGCACATTTTGATACCATTTTCGTCGAAATCGGATATACGTGTAAGGCGATACATAACAATTAGTATGCGCATGTCATCCAAAAAAAAAAAAAAAAAAAAAATCGCATCAAAATTTGCATAAATTATCATTATTAATTACATTAAAATAACATTTTTGTGTTAGAAAAGAAGTTTCATATGAATATTGAGTTTCAAAATTCAAAAAGTGGAGTTTGACACGTTTTCTTTAAAATGCATAAAATTAGCATTTTGCATAATTAATTAGGCTAACGACAAAAATTTGCATATTCGGAAAAAACTAATTATACTATCTTGTTCCTTACGTAAATATCTACAAACATGCACATTTTCGTGTTCATCGGACAATCGACGGCCGAGATCATAGGGGGGGGGGGGGGGGGGGGCCTCCCAGGCCCCCCCCCCCCCCCAGTCAGTGGGTGCTCAAAATAGCCCAGTACAGTAAGGGTTAAAGGGATCCGGTAACTTTGTCTCAGAATCTGAAATATAATCCTGGATTTAGCTCATGCTGCAATGATAATTATAAACCTTTAGGTCAGGCAGGAACTCCTTGACTTTTACAAGCCGATCTGATTATCAAGATATTTATGATTGGAATTACTAATTTTGAAAACCGATTACCAAACGGTTTTCATAACACTACAGTCTATTTGGGAAAACGAGTATGATAAAACCGGTCACTAAAAGATTTTTACTTTTTTGAGGCACTTCTTGATCATTTTGAAGCCAATTTGTTTAGGGCTTCAATATTCCACCATATCACAGACACTGATAACACGTAGGGTCATGCATCTCAAATTTAACATTGTTAAACGATCCCTTTAAACATTACTGACCACATCTAAGAGTTTGGGATATATCTGATTATTGTATTAATGAGCTGTATAGCCCTACTAGAGCTTGCATCAGACTAAATATGAAGTGAAATGACACATTTTTATGTCAATTTATGATCAGGGCCCCGTCTTACAAAGAGTTGATATCAATTGCAACCTATTTGTGATTGATATCAATCGCAAATATGTACATAAAAGACTGCAAACTTGCGATTGATTAGAGGACTTGCGATTGATTTGGATCAATCGTAACTCTTTGTAAGACGGGGGCCCAGAACTCCTCATAAGCTATTATAAAGGTGTGGTCTGAAAAGGTATTGCATTCCTGCTCTTGATATGGTGCACTTTTTCCTTGGTTTAATTTCAATAGATTTCAAATTATTCCCAGTATTATGTAAGGCCATGTTTCTAACTTAGTACTCAATATGTGAGAGTATTTTGTGTTGACTATAACCATTTTGACTACGTCATAATGTCATTTAATTTCTTTCTAACTGGAAACTGCTTCTTGCAATTATCATCAAATTAGAGCCCAGTAAGTATCTTTTGTTATGATCACCGTAACTCGTAGAGATAATGGCAATGTTTTTTTGATGGAATTATTTCTATTTGACAGGCTGGATAGGTACAGCAAGGAAACCAGTCCTGTTCATCAGATATTCGGAGGCTACTACAGAAGTAGAGGTAAATTACAACACACTAATTATTTCATTTTCAGCTCACGAACAGTGTTAATCTATGCCTTTGAGAAAGTAAAATGGGTTTAATGGAAGTAGAATCAGATGTGATGACAGCTAAAAATTTGTCCTAGAATTCGTTTCTTTGAGACAAATTCTTTAGTGAGGACTTTTGGATTAGTTCCTGATCTGACGTACATGAAATTGTTTAGACCTGTTCAGTTGTGTAATGCATTTCTTGTTGCAAAGAAAAAAAATAAGATTTCAAGTGCCATAATTTTGTCTATTAGGTTACAACCTTTTTGATAGCATGTTTGTCACCCGAGCCCTTGAAATAGCCAGTTATCTCGGTGTCTGCAGAGTGACGACATGATCTCATTTGGACAAATACTTCTTTTATGTCCTTAGCATATATGTAGGTCAGGGAATGAGAGATACCAGTATTCAAGTGTAAAAATATCACATTCTTTAATTCTGTGTAATCACATACCCACCATATTCCATTTCGTCTAATGGAAATTTTAGATACGAAATGTGTTTGAAAGCATCTTTGTCACCCTTACCCTTAAAATAACCAGTTATCTTGATATACCGTATGCAGAATTACATTATGTTCCCATTTAGGCATATACATCTTTTATATCCTTGGCATAGGTCATGGAATGAGAGATACCAGTATTCAAGTGTAAAAGATCACATTCTTTGATTCTGTGTAATCACGTACTCACCTTTCTCCATTTCCTCTGATGGAAATTTTAGATACAAAATGTGTTTGAAAGCATCTTTGTCACCCTTACTTTTAAAATAGCCAGTTATCTATATGCAGAATTACATTATGTTCCCATTTAGGCATATACATCTTTTATATCCTTAGTATAGGTCATGGAATGAGAGTTACCAGTATTCAAGTGTAAAAGATCACATTCTTTGATTCTGTGTAATCACGTACTCACCGTTCTCCATTTGTTTCAGTGATATGTGCAGCATGTCAGAGTAAATCAGATACCTTTGACCCTTTCTTGGACATCAGTCTGGACATCAAGGTGAGTACTCTAGGCCTGTCATCATCAGCTCGAGATTGCCAAATATCCAGCTGTTTCAACTATCCCGATCGCAAATTATCCAGTTAATTTGAGTCTTCATCAGCCCGAAGTTGCAATTAGCGGGATATTTGGTCGAGATAATCATCCCAACATATCTTGGGCTAGTGTGCAAAAATATCCTGCTATTTGTCCGGTGCTTCTTCACCAGCCCGAAGACTCGCACTAGCGCAACCGCTGAGCAAAATATCTCGAGCTTCAAGTTTCGAGGTTTGTAACTTCAGGATTATTTCCTAGAAATAGCAGGCTATTTGGCAATCTCGAGCTGATGAAGACATACCTTCTGAGTTGGCTTTTATTTCCTCAAGATCTCAACCTTGCAAAGGCCGGGTTATACTGGGTGGGGGGATTTCACTACATATAGGTTCTTGTAATGCTCGCACGTCGGTCAGGCTTGACACTCTTTGCGCTCCACAAATATTACCCAGGCTTTAGCATGGATGCCATAATGTTGCTCTTGCAAGGAATTAATTGCTGCCTGGTACCCATTTACTTCACCTGGGTCAAGTGTGGCAAATGTAGATTAATGTCTTGCCAAAGGACATTGGTCCTGGGGCGGGACTTAAACCACAAACCATGTTATTCACAGTCTGGTGAGGTATCCACTGGACTATGACACCTCCTCATGTGATGAAATAAATGCCTATTTTGGCCATTTGCAGCTTGGTGATTTTGTTATGCTTCGTGGTAGCTGTTGAGTGAAATTTTACAAACTTGGTATCAATAGATGGGCGGTGTGGGGGAATACATTTCAAGCATGAATGTCTTATATGTATATCTTCTTCCTAAGCCTTATCCAATCAAACGCTGAGGTTTCATGAGAAAGTTTATTCATATTACGTTTGTATGTTTTGTAAGTAAACATTTGTAAGTACAGTTTTTCATTATGTTATCTTTACTTAGTAATGGTGGATTTGAAGAAAAAAGGTCTAAGAAATGATTCAGAAGTGATGAAACCTAACACCTGTCCTAGAACTTTGTTCATTAATGAGGACCTTTGGATTAGTTCCTGATCTGAAAATATTCACAACTTTTCAAAGCATAATTAAAAAGAAAATTCAGTGGAGCTGGAGATATATGAAATTATAAGTTGTACTTTGAAGTTATTGAAAAATCTAATGGCATCTCAGTTATTTTATCTTTAACATTGCTATCCGCATGTAAGAGGTGTGGGAGAATAAATTTCTTTTTCCTCAGCCTTATCCCACCAATTTTTTTCATAATTTTCCCTCAGAATTGTAAAAGTGTGCATAATTCAAGCAGATACATGGGTAAAATGGTCTGACGACAGCATGTCCTCTGCGCTAAGAAACACCCCTTTGGTTTGTTAGGATGAATCCTGCAGTTCAAAGTTTCAAAAATTGCTAACATGAATTTAATCACATTGCTAAGCAATGTTTATTTTGTGTTGTTTTCCTACCTTTCATTCATGATTTTGATTTGACATTGCTTTCTTTTACAGCATGCTCCTTCTGTTCACAAAGCCTTGAATAGACTTATACAACCTGAAATGCTAGATGGAGATAATGCGTACCAATGCAAAAGGTAAGAACACCTTTAAGAAAAACCCTTTATATATAAGACAAGTAGGCTATGGATGGTTAATGGTTACTTTCATCTACATGTATGGTGCACTACTAGCTAGTTCGCATAAAATGGAAAGTTGGGAACAAAGTTACTAATATCTGACTGATGTTCAAAAGATACCAAGAATATTAATTTTAGTGGTAGACCCTGTTACAAATATAATATCGCCATAAGAACGTTCAGAAGACAAGTAGGCTATTTGTTTGATGGTTTCATGGTTACTTGCACCTACATGTATGGTGCACAACTAGCTAGTTCACATACAATGGAAAGATGGGAACAAAGTTACTGTTCAAAAGATTCCAAGAGTATTAATTTTTAGTAGATCCTGTTACAACATTGCCATTAAATTTGAAAATGCAGACTTTGACCATACATGTAACTGGACCTATAACTTTGCTTCATTTTGAATGCCCAGCAGTGAACTTTGGTTGCGCCAGAGTATTGGTGAATTTGAAGAAAAAAAATTGAAGAAATGATTCAGAAGTGATGAAATCTAACACCTGTCCTAGAACTTTGTTCATTAATGAGGACCTTTGGATTAGTTCCTGATCTGAAAATATCCACGACTTTCAAAGCATGATAAACAAATCAGTGGTGCTGGAGCCGATCTTAAACCAGTAACATAATCATTCATCTGTAACATAGACATGGCATGATACTATTTCACTGTCATGAAGAGAAATGATATAATATGTTGGCATTGTTTTGATTGGGTTTCTTCAGGTGTAACAGAAAAGTGCTCGCACAGAAGAGGTTCACGATACACCGATGTCCCAATATACTCACGCTTTGCCTGAAGAGGTAAGGTTCTTATCACTCTAAAGTTTTCAAAAAGCAATATTTATCTTACCGATCTAGTTTGTGTGCCTGTTTGCTGATTTTCTTCCTTTTTTGTTTGAATTTTTTTTTCTTCCAGTTTTTTATTATTTTATATGTGTTTTATTGAAACGATCAAATACAATCACATGATGGTGATATTTTTGATTTCTACAAGTTAAAGTTATTGAAGTTGTAGAAGTTATTTTTGTTTTACATTAAAACAGATAACAATCATTACATTAGGGTAACTGGGGTTTGTGATATTACAATAGAAAGCTTAGGTTTCATAAGAAGGCGAATTCATAATTGTGATTTACTATAAGCGCTTTGGGCCTCATGGGAAAAGCGCTGTATTAGTAATCATAATAATAATAATAATGATATTACGTTTGCATTGTTTTTTGTAAGTAAACATTTCTAAGTGAAGTTTTCCATCTTGTCATCTTTCCTTAATAATGGTGGTTTTGAAAAAAAGTCTAAAAAATGATTCAGAAGTGATGAAACCTAACACCTGTCCTAGAACTTTGTTCATTAATGAGGACCTTTGGATTAGTTCCTGATCTGAAAATATTCAAGACCTTTGGAAGCATGATAAACAAAATCAATGGAGCTGGAGCTGGAGACGTATGAAATTATGAGTTGTACTTTGAAGTTAATGAAAAATCTAATGGCAAGACAGTTATTTTATCTTCAACATTACTGACCACATCTAAGATTTTGGTATATCTGATTATTGTAATAATTAGCTGTATTAGCCCTACTAGAGCTTGATTCAGACTAAATATAAAGTGAAACGACACATTTGTACGTCAATTTATGTTCAGAAATCCCCAACAGCTATATGTAAGGGGGTACCAAATTACCAAATACCTTTGAATTGTCCTGATACTTATATTGTCATGGCAACATACTAGATTACTAGAGTATAACCATTGTAACAAAAACTTTGAGTTGTTGACTTTTACTTTGAATGCTAATATGTTTGACTCTCATTGAGAATACCATTGTTTTCTTGGATAATATTTTGGTTTTTCAAGAGCTGAATTCTGATTAATTTTTCTTTTTGTTTGGAATGCCCTTTCCAGGTTTGAGTTCAATCGCTTCAGCATGGGTAAGATCAACAAGGAAGTGAGCTACTCGGAATACCTCAATCTTCGGCCGTTTATGAGTGAAACCAAAGTGAGTTGGACTTTGTGCTGGGATGTGAAAACTAATTTGTGAGCGTTATCATTGTATTATGCAAGTGTGGAAGAACATCAGAGAAAAATTTTTCCCTGAAAAGCATGGCTCTTCAAATGCCTTCATATTCTAAATATGACAAGTAACAGCTTAAAACTGAGGCCTGATTTTTATGCCACATGTTTTGTGTATTCTCATATACATCTTTATTTGTACATTGCTTGTTACTTTGTAGACTGGGCCAAATTTTTTATCATTTTGATGACTCCAGAACCTTGCAGTGCACACGATACTTCTATGCTGCATGATCAACTTTTCTGATCTATTCCACACCGTTTCTTTCACAACCAGAACTCGACTTTATCTTTAAGGAATATAGAGCTTGATACTAAATGTTAACAGATACGTTTAACAAGAGTTTAGCAAGACTTTCATTATTGTGAAAGATTTTTTAATTGATTGTTAAATATTGATAAAAATAACCTATTGTTTAGGGGAAAGTATTTTTCAGATGTGATGAAAGCTAACACTGTCCTAGAACTTTGTTCAATTTTGAGGATTTTGGATTAGTTACTGATCTGAAAAGTCATTTTTATAGGATTGTATTTCTATGCTTGCACTTTTGAGGGAAAATGGAGCATAAATATACATTGTACCTGCAAAAATATTGAGGTTATAACCCCTTTATGAACTGGCAATACCAAGCTCTGACTAACAGGATGGTGGGGCTCCCAAACACATTTTTCTCACCATTTCTTGTCTCTTGATTGCTGAACCACATAAAAAAACTTGATCCTCCAACTACCCATCAAATTGACCCTCACAATGCTGTTATCCCGATTTATAAGATGATGACGTGGATCCTAATCAAATGATTGGTTGAAAGCATACACGTGACCAGGCATTTATTTTGCCTAACACGTAATTTTGAAAATGACCGGTCATTATCAAATGCTAATGACCGGTCATTAGTAAAATCATGTTATAAAACATCATTTTATATAACAAATAGAACGTAATCCTCTAATACAAATAATACACTGCATTTTGTGTGAGCATTAGTAAAATTACCCACACTCGGTACCTTCAAAATGGTCCAAACACCCTCGGCTACCGTCTTGGGCGTGTTAGACTGTTCCAAAGGTACCTTGTGTGGGTATTTCTTACTAATGCCCCCACTGCTGTGTATTATATGTATACTATTCACCGTCGCATTACTCCTCTTTATCTGTTCAGGGTCCTGCTGTCGGCTACCAGCTCTACGCGGTCCTGAAGCACGAGGGTGGCTCCTGCAACTCTGGCCATTACTACTGCTATGTGCGCGCCCCAAACCAGTCCTGGTACTGCATGAATGACTCGTACGTCAGTCAGTGCAGTCTGAACAGGGTGTTGAACCAGAATGCCTACGTCCTCTTCTACAGCAGGAAACCTCCCAAGCCCAATGTCAATGGGAGCAATCAGGTAATAGGTTGCACCTTTAGAGTGCCACACAATTATTACGATAGGCTCAACTTTAAGAGCAGGAGGGTGTTTCACAAAACTTGTCATCAGTGACAAATGACAGTTTTTGTTATTAGCTACTGAAATTCTTGCTTCTGATTGGTTATCAGCAGATTTGTCACTGATTTCAGTAATTTTTCATTGGAAAAGGGCTTTTTGAAACTGGTCCCAGGTGTCCCTTGAAAGGAACCGTGCTCTGATATCACCTTAAAAGCACTGCAGTCTATCAATGGCACAAGAATGTTGTACAGGTAGAATCAGGTGTGATGATAACTAAAAACTTGTCCTAGAATTTGTTTTCTTGAGACCTATTCTTTGGTGAGGACATTGGATAAAGACATCTATCAACTTCAAATGATTTGTAAATTCTAAAATAAAAGCATCTGAAATGGTATTGATGAGGCTGTCCATTTTTTTTCTGCAGATGCAAGCACAGCAGACCAACAAACAAATGCCAAAGACAGCCACCTCACCTGGCATCATCCACAAGGCTTCTAACCCTCATCAGGGTCCAGTTGGCACACCTATTGCCAGACCCAAGCATACCCCTCCCAGGCCCACTACACCAACGTCGTCTCACACACCACTTACTCCAAAGCCAAAGATCATCCGAGAGCCAGAGAAGAAGCCACAGACATTCACCCCGATGGCCAAGCACACCAACTTGCCTCAGATGATCGCGCCACCTGGGAAGAGAGACAAGTTGTCCTTTGTGATCAAGAGCAAAGGTATCGCAAGCACTCTGCTGAGTTTGAAGCAGGGACAAGGTAGCGTGAAGCAGGGGCAAGGTAGCGTGAGTGGGGAGACCAAAGGCAATCCACCACTGGACAAAGGTGGTGCCTCAGCTCCGCCTCGAAGTGATTCGTCAAGCATCTCTGGGAAATCGCCACTTAAGGCAAAGAATAATGGGGACGTTGCTGTTGCAACACCAAAGAAACATAAAGCTCCTGCATTGACGAAACCGAAGGTAGAGGAGAAATTGACTGAGTCGCCGAAAAAAGCAACAGTGGTGAAGAAGACAACAGTGATGACAAAGACAACAGTGGTGACAAAGGCAACAGTGGTGACAAAGGTCAAGAAGCAATCGTCTCTAGTGCCATATGACAATGATGATGACTCGAATTCCTCAAGTGACTCTGACACAAACTATGATGCCGTTGTAGAACGTTTGAGCAAGGGCGCAGTGAAAGATACTGGTGCCTCATCCAGTAATGGTAGCAAAGAGGTGAAAGGGGATCCGGACATGAAACCCCCTGATGCAGCTGCTTTAGAGAGAGAGAGAGAGAAGAGGTCTGCTCTTGCTAGCAGTATAAACTTGACTGCCATCCGCAAGACAGACTCGCCTCTCAAATTGACGATCACCACAAATGGAAATGCCCAGCGCATTATGAGCACGACACCATGGAAAGTTACAGATGGTGATGAACAGGTTTCACCGTCAGTAACATCAGATAGCAGCAACCACAGCAATCAATCCTCCAACTCTACCAGGGAGTGGGCTGTGAATGACAAGAAGGATAAGCAATCAGTTGAAGAGGCAGTTAAGAAGGAGGCCTCTCATGTTGGTTGGAGCGTGAAGCCTTCCCCCTCTCGCAATGGTGTGGGTAAGTTCAGGCCTGATAATGGGGAGGACAGGAGGACTGGCTCCCCCACAAAGCCAACTCCTTGCAAAACAAAGAAAGACGTGACTGCAGGGAATGGTTTGAAAAACAGAACTCCCTCCTTTTCGGAAAAATCTTTTGTGAGCAAAAGAGAAAAACTTGGTATCGTTCCTAAGCAGTTGAATGGCAAACATGGGAACCAAGACAGGACTAAGCTGAGTGTGCCCGACACACAGACAGATGTGCAAGGTAGCTCTGGGGTTGGGAAGGAAAGGGAAAAACCCAATGGGAAATCATTTCTTGTTCATCAACCGTCTGCCGTCACAAAACATGGGGTTGATGCCCAAAGCTCCAATGGCAAAAAGAATGGTTCAGATTTTAAGAAAGACACTGCTAGCTCAAGTGATGATAGTGATAGCGAGGAGGAGGAGGTTGGGGAAAACAATAAATCACAGCCAGAAGTCACTCTCAAAAAGAAGAAGAAGAAAAAGAAAAAGTTTGTTAGTGATGCAGAGCTACCAGCAACCAGTGAAACAAATGGACAGAGTGATAGGAAGGATGCGAGTGAGAAAGGAATGGGCGTCGGTAAGAGCGAGAAATTACCAGAGAGTGACGCATTCCGAAAATATCGTGGGACGGGTAACGACTCGGACAGCGATCACGGCAGCAATGCTGTTTTCAAGAGTAAGAAGAACGGACAGCCAGCCCCTGGTCTGCACCATCAGAAGTTCCCACCAGCTCCGCAGCGCTTTCAAGAGAGATTCAGCTCACCGACAGACAGCGATTATGACGAGGATTCTCCAGTGGGGCCGCACAATCAGGGGCCACGGAGGAAGCGGGAGTATCCCGGCGGCGAGCAGGGCTATTACGAGGAGAGGCCGCACCCCCCACAGCAGCAGGGACAGGACCCCAGGGCCCACTGGTATGGCGCACCCCTGGGGAATAAGAGGAAGAAGATGGTGAATGGATATGATGAGGGCTACGGGAAGCAGGACCAAAGAAGATTCAGACAAGAAGGTGAGATATGTAGATCAATTGAAAAAATATAACTGAATTGTTAACCATGTGATACATGTAATCATTGACTGCGCGAAGTCAATTTTTTTCTAGTTAATTCTTCAGTCATGATGAAAACTAATACCTGTCCGAGAACTTTGTTCATTAATGAGGACATTGGATTAGTTCCTGATCTGAATTGATATGACAAGTTCACATCAACATTGTAAGCAAAATACAACATACAACATCAATAGAATGTTATAGTTTAAGGTAAACTGTAGTTTGTAAAAACACAATACTTATTAATTTATAATGCTGCATTTCATATTGTCTCCAGGGCAGCGTTTCTCGAAACCGTCATAACTACAAGTTCACCGACATCCCATTGAAACGCGTGTTAAACTTAATACACGCGTGTCAATGGGATGTCGGTGAACTTGTAGTTATGACGGTTTCGAGAAACGCTGCCCAGGTTATCTTTCCAGGTTATTTCCAATTTTGTCAAAGATCGATATATAAACACTCTTTAGGTTCTTATCTTTTCCTTTTTTATTTTTGTTTTACCATTAAAATTAAGAGTGATACCAAAAAGTTTTGACAAAATGCTGGAAAATCAATGAACAATTTGCGTTTAATGTCTTTAATATATTACCCTTACATGTAGTAAAGAGGCCACAAAAATTGCAGAATCATCTGTATTCCATCATTTTCATTTAAAGCCCCACTGTACTACTTGTAGCTACTTGTTCCCTTTATATATAAAACAATGCCAAAGTGGTGCTTGTTGGTCCCCCATGATCCTCTTTTTCTTATTTTAATTGAGAGCTGAGTTGATGAGATAGCCACCTATCGGTGACCTTGCTGGGCGATCTAATTCCTCCTGGCCTAACTAGTACAGATGGGCTTTCATTTTCAGTTCATTTTTTACCCTTTTCTGCAGGTCCCCACCAGCACTGGGACCACCACATTCAGCAGGGTGGGTACCCACAACGCCCGAGTGGAGATGGCCCCCCTCATAAGATGAGCCAGTCTTGGGATGGGACCAGGAGACCTCCTCCAGGAGAGGTGATGGACTTCCTCAATAAATCCTCTCACAAAGGATATGGACCATCAGGTAAGAGAGACCAATCAACAAAACATTTTGACTACCGGTAGTCAATAAATCATTTTGAATCCATTAAAGTCTGTTTTGTTTGTTTGTGTCGTATTCACTTCTGATAGAGTTTTATGAGGAAAGAAATGCTAGAACCATTACAAGAAGGGTAATGGTTAAAGAGAAGGTCGAGTTTTGGGAAGAGGTGGAAAATAATTTGTGAGCGTTATTGTATTATGCAAGTGTGGAAGAACATAAGATAATTTTTTTTCCTGAAAAGCATGGCTCTTCAAATGCCTTAATATTCTAAATATGGCATGTAACATAAAAATTGGGACCAATTTTTATGGCACATGTTTGTGTAGTCCCATATATATCTTTCTGTGTTACAATGCTTGTAGCTTTATACCAAGACAGGGCCAAATTCTTATAATTTTGATGATTCCAGAACCTTGCAGTACACACCAATGCTTATATGCTAGATGATCAACCTTTTCTGATCGATTCCACACCGTTTCTTTCACAATGCAATCGCATGACCAAAACTCAAATTATCCTATGTCGCAGAATATGCAATTTTCCACCTAAATGTGTAGAATCTACTCATTGTAATAGCTTCGGTCAAATTTTTAATTTCTACAAGTTGGAAGTTATTGAAGTTGTTGAAGTTATTTTGTATTACATTAAAAAAGATAACCATCATTATATTAGGGTAACTGGGATTGTAATATTACGATAGAAAGCTCAGTCATCTTGTCACTTTTACTTAATAATGGTGAATTTGAAGAAAGAAAGTCATAGAAATCATTCAGAAGTGATGAAATCTAACACCTGTCCTAGAACTTTGTTCATTAATGAGGACCTTTGGATTAGTTCCTGATCTGAAAATATTCACGACTTTCAAAGCATGATAAGAAAATCAGTGGTGCTGGAGACATGGAAAAGTATGAGTTGTACTTTGAAGTTATTGGAAAATCCAATGGCAATTCAGTTATTTTCTTTAACATTACTGACCACATCTAAGATTCCACAACGTTTCTTTCACAATGCAATCGCATGACCAGAACTCAACCTTATTTTTACGCTAATAGATCTAGCTGCTTTCTGTACCATGCAATATCACCTTTCTCCTCTCTGATGTATTGTTTTGTAACTTCTGTTTTAAATAGTATATAACATCCTGTGAGCCAGCACTGCACCAAATTGATGGGCATATTAAAATCTTCCAATTTGTGTTTCGATGGAGTTCATATTATATTCAAGTTTTCCCCAAATGATTTGGTTGGAGATGGTATTGTCAGCTGCGAGCTAGAAAGGGTTATACTTGTGCTGAATATTGGGAGTTAAAGGGGGTTTAGCATGGCAAATACTGGTTAATGCCATCTACAACTTCTTTTGGACAACTGCTTATTAACGAATGGACTTGATTAACGATCAGCGCGCACTAGCAAATGCGCGAAACAGACCAAAGTTATCCTCACGCTTCGGTTTCGCGTATGTTGCAAGTTGTATTATACCCAATTGGCCCGAGTCAGGCCACAGGAAAGACACGTAGTCTCATCATGCTACACCCCCTTTAACACTCTTCTAGCTCTTAGTATCGTAACTATACGTAACTATTGCTTGTTACTGCATTTCTTCCCGCAGTGCAAAGTTGGGATGGTGGACGGAGTGGCATCGATGAGGAGGTTGCTAGAGACCATGCCAACATGAAGAGGAGAGGTACATGGAACGATGAATACGATATGGGGAAGGTAAGAATGATGATATCAGTGGGTTTGTTAGCGAGATGATTGGGTGAAGGAGGGGGATGGGTTGAGGTAGGGGGGATGGGATGAGGAAGGTGGTGGAATGAGAGATAAGGGATGGGATGAAGAAGGGGTACAGTAGTTGGGATAAACACCTATTTTCACTCTCATACATGTATGTTCAAAATTGTGTCAGTCAACTGACAAGTGCCTTGGTTTAGCCCTAATTAAGAATTATTTCTACATCAGTGGAGATGAGCACCATTTTACTCTCATTCTTATTCAGTCCTATTTGTCCGAAAGCATATCCTATTAACTGATGATTATCCGGGTAAGCAGAAATATTAATAAACTTGCTGATCAAACACCAACTTTCAAATTCTGTTGCCGTGATTTGTTTTAAATACAGTAATCTAAGTCTTTTTAATTCTTCAGACATGATGAAATCTAACACTGTCCTAGAACTTTGTTCATTAATGAGGACCTTTGGATTAGTTCCTGATCTGAAATGATATGATAAGTTTCGCAAAATTTTAAGAAACTTTTAATGCAATATTCCCACAACAATTTTTCAGGATTAATTTAAAGCTTTCAGTAGGAGAACTATGGTATGCTGGTAAAGGCCCTTGGCGCTCATATGAGAGATCCTGGGTTCCATCCTTGCTAGGTGCTTACATCCTTGTGTTTTGCCCATGTTTGTCCCACTCCGCCCAGGTGTACATGGGTAACCTGGCAATGCTGGAGTAAGACTTATTCAATTGCAGGGCGGCCCGAAGAGCAGTATTCTTACTGACGTGGCTACCCTGGGTAAAAATGACTGAATTATTAAAATATTATTATTAATACTTTTTAATAAAAAGTACGTTGAATGCTATTTGTTGTTCAAATTAGGTGAAGAAGATGAGGAAACCCTTTAACCCACAAGATCAGCTCCCTGGCCATCACAATTCCTTCCAGCATGTACAGAACAATCGCAATAAGGGCAGCTTTCATGGGGTGAGTACTACATACAACATTGACAAATAACATAACCGTGCACAAATATATGACTTGATCAAATTTAATCTTTATTATTCAATTATTCATTTGAAATCGAAACATGATAGTCCACAGTCTAATTCTTTGATATTTATGCTCTCGATTAGTGATAATTATCCTGGTAAGGGGAACATTCATAAACTTGCTGATCCAACACTAGCTTTTTAATTATTCAGACATGATGAAAACTAATAACTGTCCGTTGTGGTGAATTTGAAGAAAAAAGTCTAAGAAACGATTCAGAAGTGATGAAATCTAACACCTGTCCTAGAACTTTGTTTATTAATGAGGACCTTTGGATTAGTTCCTGATCTGAAATAATATGTTATGTTTTTGAAGCAATACTTTGCTAAATTTGCAACATTTTGCAAATTATAACTATAATTCAATAATCCCATAACACTTTGTCAGGATCAATTAACAGCTTAGCGCTCATATTAGAGGTCATGGGTTCCATCCTTGCTCGGTGCTTACTTCCTTAGACAAGGTGTTTTCCCCACATTTGTCTCACAGAGAGGAAGGCTTATTGGCGATAATCATTTAGTTGACCCATTCTTTTTCCAGGGTGACGGCCCTGGTGTAACAGTGTCTTTGAAATTTCTGCATATTCTACATTCTAAGAATGAAAGTGTGTTCACTGTACATTTGTTTGTTGATGATTTGAAAGTGCCAAATAGATAATTATGATAATAGCAAAAATAGCAATAATAGCAAATAACAGTAGTAGTAGTAGTAGTAGCATAACCCTCCCGAATAATCCGGAATATCCCGTTTTTCTGGATGCGGGAGATTCCGGATTTTCAAAATTTCGATTTTTTTTTTTTTTTTTTTTTTTTTTTTTTTTTTTTTTTTGTGTTGTTGTTGTTGTGTTGCTTTAGCCAAATTAAGCTTGTTTTATCATATGCCGCGATGTGAGAGTTCACGTATTGGGTGCGTTGAAGGGCTGCATGACTGAGCAGTGAATTTGTATTCGCTTTTTTGCACAGATTTACCGCGTATTGCCAGTTACACTGCCGCTGCATGTGCGAACGCCTGTTAAGGGTACAGATTTCTTATTTTAGAAGACATGCCGTGCTAAAAAATTTTAATTCTCATTTTCAAATGTCGGCAGGTATGTAGTAGTAGTAGTGATAGTAGTAGAAGAAGTATGAGGAGTACTAATGATGGGGCCTAAACAAAAAAGATGTTGTATTGCCCGTTGAAACCGACCCCAAAATCGTGAAATCTACAGTCGGTCTTAACAAAAAATAAAAAAAATAAACCTTTTTTTTAGAGAAAAAAAAATTAAATCATTCAAAACTGAAAAATATCAGCCCAATGAGGGAGAAAAAAAAAAGAAGAAAAAAAGTTGTAAAAAAAGACCGATCGACCCATGTTTTGGCACCTAAAGGGCAATACAACATCTTTTTTTTTTTGCCTGATGATGATGTCGATGATGATGATACTGATAATTTAACTGGTATTTCCCTTCTGTTACTTTATGCAGCAACATCGCGGAGGATTCAACCAGCATCATATCAAGAAATCACGGAGTTGGAATGGTGGCAACCGAAGAATGAGGTGATGTCATCATCATCCTTGATACCATCCTTTGCCGTTTCTTACCTTTTATAGTCTCAGAGTTCATTATCTATCTAGTAAGAGATGTTATCAGCACTAACACTTCTCATATGTGTGGAAGTATGTCAAATTCATGCTGACTGTACAACGTTTTAATTTTCATCCGACGATGTGGATACAATTTTTATTCGCTCCGTGCTCTGGTGATCAATTACCTCTCAGTCATAGCGCTAAATGTGAACAGAATGACAGGGTTCTGCATTCTGAAAAGTAGAGCTATTAACAGTGACGTTCACATAAGGACAGCAAGTACGGCTCCTAGACCTGTGTGTTGGACGTTGACAAGAGGAAGCAATAAAGTGTATGAACCATGCCATCTGGACTTTCCTTTACAATATAACATGGCAGAAGTCTTGGAGGTAGTTTCATTCTTTTGCAAGCTATCATCAAGATGAAAATTTGTTGATATATATTTCATGTTAGATTTGATATCATGTGTGAAAGATTGGGTTCAGAGCCCTATAGATATATTGAGAAAATTGAATCTCCTGGCACAAGTTGTGAGTCAAGTAGATGCATTCTCAAGACACTCCAGGGGGGTGTTTCACAAAGATTCTAAGTCAAACTTAACTCTAAGTTAGACTTAAATATTATGGAGAGCCATTTGTAGCCTTAAAATGAAATATATTCAACAGCAAAAATTGAAGTATTTTAGACTTTTCATAAATTCCACATCAAGAACATGAAATCTTTCATGATAAATATGAATGATTTGAATCAACATTTTATACCTTTTAAAATAACTTTTACAAAATATTTTCAAGGATGCTAATGGCTTTCCATTACTTTTAAGTCCAACTTAGAGATAAGTTCAACTTAGGATCTTTGTGAAACACCCCCCACGATCATATTTTAAAAATTGCATTAGGGTTCCCTTTGTTTGTGTAGTTAATTTCTTTTGTTTTTAAAGGATTGGCCTTTTTTTAAAGAAATTTAATTTAATTTTTCTACCATTGCTAGAAGTGCGAAAGGCAAATTATATATATAATTTATGAGATCAAGAAAACACATCAATGTTATCAAACAGGTTCAAGAATGTATGCAATCTGATTGGTCAAATGACAGCATGTGACCATGCAGCATTTGTTCCTACTGTGCTCTGTGCAAAAAAGTTCCCATCAAAAAGTGATAACCCATGGCTAAGTTGTGCGTTTGCGTATCTCTGGCACGTATAAAGTTAAGACAGGATGATAATGCACATAGTGTCATACGGCAAGGTTATTGTTGCGCGCTTTTTCATTCAATAAAGCAAATGGCAGCCTCCATGACTGCGACTCTTGGCATTTTTATCGGGTTTTTGTGTATTTCTCAAATTTATATTCATATTGCAGACCTATTTTATAAGGCAAGTAATTTATGCTATGAAGCCTCGTGCATTAGTGATATATGCACTGCATTCGCTTAAGTCACAATTGGCTGGATAATGAACTCGACACGTAGAGTCCATCATCCGATTGTGACTTAACCTGCGTGCGGTGCATATTCACAAATGCACTCGCAAACATGAATTACCAGTATTTTGTTTGCTGTTAAACGACTAGATGATAGTTGGTATTCATTGTTGTTGGTTGAAAGATTTGTAAATAACAGACACTTCAAATCTATTTTAATTTATACTGTATATTGTGAATTGAGAAGCTATGCTTTGACATAAGGTCATGTATTGTAAGCTTATATCTATTCTTAGTATCTTTTAAAACGATAATTTGGAGTTTCTAAATATCTTCACCATTTATCTTTTGTCCTTGTTTTTGTTTTGTTTTATTTTGTTTTCATGATTTTAGATATATGTTAGTGCTAAACCTATATCATGGAAAGCTCAACCGTATTCTTAACATCTTTTAAAACGTTAATTTGGAGTGTCTAAATATCTTCAGCATTTATCTTTTGTCCTAGTTTTTGTTTTGTTTTATTTTGTTTTTTATGATTTTAGATATATGTAAGTGCTAAACCTATATCATAGAAAGCTCAACCGTAGGTAAATTTGTGTACAATTGGTAGATTGAAAGTCATACCACAAAACCAATAGGGAGCTTTCAATGTGCCCGACCGAATTCATCTACGACGTGAAATTTACTGACCATGCCACATCTCCACATGGAATCCCTGTCTTATAAAAAAAACTGTTGCAATGTCGTGGCTCAACAGAATGGTCCTGTTCACAAGACCGTTGCGATCACATGACCCGCTCTTGGAAATCAATATGCGGCTGAAGTTCTTGTTTTCTTAACAAAGCATGTCTACTCCAAATGTGGTCGTAAGATCCAGGGCAGCGTCTCATGAAACCGTCATAAGTACAAGTTCACCAACATGTCGGTAAACTTGTTTCGTGAGACGCCACGCATGGTCCATAACCCATGCCCAGAAGCCTGGTCTCAATGCCAGTTTAACTTCGTAGATCACGTCGATCATGCAAATTGAAAGCTCTCTATGATTTTTTAGATAGGATTATGCCATCTCCTCTTTGGAACCTTTTATTTAATACCAATGACATTTAGTCATAGCGATATCTTTTTGCATCTTGCATTGACTAGTAGTAGTAGTGTTAAATTTTGATAGGCTTATTAAACACTCTGTGAATTTGCTTATCTGGGACTGCTTCTAATACACTGCATGGGGATTCTGAGCACACGGGACATTTTATTTCATTTAAAAAAAATTCTAGTGTACTGTGTACCTTAATAATTGTGTTAAAGATGCAGAGTAGCGGGCTCTCATGGGTAATTCAACACCATTCCCGTATTTACCCAATAACAGGTGTTGTCAATCACTGTTATTAGCTTTCAGTTTTATGACCAACATGCCTCATGTAAAGTCCTGCATTTTCGACCAATCATCCTTTTTGGAAAATTTGGCTTACAAAGGGTTATGTTTTTCTTGTGGAAACTCGTTATAACGAGGTCCTTGGGACCGTGGAAATCACCTTGTTATAAGAGATACCTCGCTATATTAGAGCTCTTTATAATGAGTTTCCACTGTAAAAATATACAAATTGTAGGCTGCAACTCTCTTGTTCCTGCATTAGGTAGAATGAAAGATTAAGCATTTTGCTTTTAATTTATTTTTGAATACCTGTACTATCAGATCATGACTTAAGAATTCATAGCAATGCCAAACCATGTCATCACAAAATTTCATCAGTTTGAAGGAGAATATTTTTTTCATTTTCTGGTGTTACATTGTTCATTGAAACATGCCAAAATTGGTTTGGAATAAGAAATGTAAATTGCATCATTCTTACATTTTGGGTGATATGCATCAACTTGTTAGAAAAGCAGATACTTAGTAGTTGGATCCTGTTTCTTGATACTGCCAATTTGATTGATAAAATAGGAAAATATGTAGAAACTGAATAAAACCAAGGAAAGGATATTAAGCTCGCTATCCATAGTTGCTTTTATTTTATTTTTTTACTAGTTCGAGTTCAATTTTTTTTTGCCACTGTTTCAAAACAAGCAGTTTTACAGGATGAACCATGAGTTGTTCTTTGTGTCAAAAATATTATTTTGATGACAAATTTTTCTGTCAGAGATTATTGTATGATAAATAGAGTCAAAATTAGAAACCATGTACATCATATAATGTGGAATTGCATTTATTTTTTAATTCATACTTGTATAGAAAAAAAGAGATGATATGTACAAAAGTGAACTTTTATTGGCGTAGAGGAAATTTGTAGATGGTTTTCATCATGGTGTTCTTCGGACCTATTATTCTGTTACTATTCTGTGCGGTTTAAGAAAAGCATTAATAAGGATGTATAGCACATCATGTATCACTGCATCATAAATATAAATGTAAACATTGATATAAAAAACTATGCTGTTTGCAATGTGTGTTTGTTTTGTATCTCTGTGTAGCTGCGGATGGGTGGGAGGTGGTCCTTGCCTTGCTTGTTGAGAATTCTGTAGTGCTACATGAAGGCCCGACCACATACTGCTTTTTTTGTTTGTTTTTGTATACTGCTATTTTTGTGTGTGCTTGGAAGAGTATGCCATGTGTAGAAGGGCTGTGAGCGAACTCAATTTAGAAGAGACACCGTATAAAGTTGCCCCAAGGTGCCTGTGCCCACCAAACCCCAGAGGGGCAAGAGAGGGGGAGGGGGTGGAGGGGGAGGGGGTGGGGTGAGCATTTTGAGGGGCATCTTTTCAATAGACTGGTTTTCTAACAAATTAACATTTTATACACACTTTTTAAACAAAGGTTGTTCTTGGCAACCCAAAAGCTTGCCCGCCATAGCAACAAGCAATTTAAGCAGGCTGGATTCCAAGTATTGTAGTTCATTAATTATTAACAGGTTAATGGAATAACTCATCACTAGGTCCCCAGGAGAGAAACATCCATAAATTTGAGCACCCTTCAAACTGCTGCATCCCCAACAAACCTTGGCACATACGGTCATGGTTAGACAGACATCCCCCTGTTTTCAAATATCCTCTGCACTCTGCCAAACTGACGGGTATCTTGGCCATTTCTGGTAAAGTCATTTTTTTTCTTCAGTCTGTGGTCGGTCTTGTTGCTATTGACTTAGGTATGACATTTGTTATGTTTTATTTATTTATTTAACCACGGTTAAAAACACCTGCTATCAGCCACAAGGCTGTTTTGCAGCAAGTCTGTTAACAAACATTCACACAATAAACATAAACAAAACAAATATAATTCATAATACAAATTAAAATAACAAGAATACAAATGTGTAAAAATAACCAGAATACAAATGTGTAAATAACTCTTTATAACACTCACACTTAGTATTTTAAATATCAGAAATTATGAGAGAAAAAAATACAATTTAGTCAAATCACAAGCTCCTTATCATAAAACAAATCATCGGAGGTAGATTGAGTGAAAAGGCGAGAGAAGGAAAGAGAGAGAGACAGAGAGAAATGAGAAGATAGAAAGAGAGAGAGAAAAAAAAAGAGAAGATAGAAAGAGAGATAGAGACAGAGACAAAGATAGACAATAACAATTCGCTCTCGTCAGCTCCTGTCTATATACAGCACCTTTTTGTTTTACTTTGCACTCCCATATATCCCTCTCCTTAATCCCCACATTTGTATTACATGTACTGGTGATGGAACAAAATGACAAGTTGACCATACAAAACCAAACGAAACGATAAAGTTTTTACAAACATCTAACTCCTCAGCAAAGGCCTGCAATTCAAGTTTAAGCGTTGATATATATCTTGTTACTATATCATCCTACTTTACATTGGTATTAATAAATAAAAAAATGTTTATTTCCCTTTAATATGATTCCCCTTTAACATGATTCACCCTTTCTAATGATCGTGTAATCATGGAATCAAGTTCATTGTTATTCTCAACGGTGAATTCCTCATTTGTTTGGTGGATAGATTGCGTTTTCAATGATAATCTCACAATCTATTGATCAAAACACTTTTTATCTTCCAAGCAAAGATGAAAACAGCATAAAGCACGCCATTTAATATCGACCACCTCAAAATCAGTAAAAACACGTTTCATTATCCAAAGAAGAGGAGAATACACTATTAGCATTCATGCATGTTCGCCTCTTTAAACACAATCCATTCTCCAAAAAGTGAAGAAAATAACATTGCATTCTGCAACATTTCACTTTTGACTCGGCCCGATATTAAGGTCTACTGTGCATTCCATGAATACTTGTATAAGGGAAATAAGCAGGCTTTTAAATGATACCGAAATTCAGGTATGATAATACATTAACAAGAGAGATAGCAACGTTCAAACTTGAATTGCAAAACTTTTTTGAGGAGCTTGGATACTGCTGCTACATGATATGGAACGGAATTCTCAAAGCAATTGATTTCCTTTAATTTTCTTTGATTTCTTTATTCATTACATGTATTTATGGATGAACTTTAAAATGTAAAGCTTTTAGAGCTGAGCCTGATGATTAATCGTCTCACTAACTAAGCCCTTAACACCGTATATACATGTAGTATTAAGAATCGTCGTCATAAGATTTTATTTATTACATGTATTTATGGACGAACTTTAAAATGTAAAGCTTTTAGAGCTGAGCCAGATGATTAATCGTCTCACTAACTAAGCCCTTAACACCCCATATACATTTAGTATTAAGATTCGTCGTCATAAGATTTTGGTTTTATCAATCAGTGGCGGATTCAAGGGGGCACAGGGGGCACGTGCCCAACCCCCCCCCCCCCCGGTCAAAAAAAAAGGAGGGGGAAAGAAAAAGGAGGGGAAAAGAAAGAAAAGGGAAGAGAGAAAAAAGAAGAAAAGAGGGAGGAGAGAAAAGGGAAGAGGAGAAGAGAAAAAGGAGGATAGGAAGAGAGAGGAGAGAAAAGGCGGAAAAGTAAGAAAGGGGGATGATATTATAAGAAGAGTTTTTTACCGGGAAAGGGGCGGGGGGGGGCACGCAATTTTGCAGTGTGCATAATACGGGATCCCTCTTGCCAGGCGTGTAGCCCCCCCCCAAAGAAAATAGCACAAGAAGAACAACAACAAAAAAAGAGATGGAAAGAAGGGGGAAGAGAGAAAGGAAAACAATGAAAGAGAATTAAAGAACGATAGAAGAGAGGTGCGAGAGCATGAGGAATTGCATTTCTTTTAAAAGAATAATGGGATAACAACCAGGGTCGTCGCTAAAGGGGTCGTGGGGTGCGTCACCCCCACCTGTCGGGATATTGGCGGTAGAATTGCGCTGCTGTCGGGAGAAATGAGGAAAGGGGGAGAGGGAAATGAGAGGGAAAGGGAAAGAAAAGAAAAAAGGACAGGAAAAGATAGGAAAGAAAGGAAAGAGAAGAGAAGAAAGAAAGAGAAAAAAGAAAAAGAGGAAGGAGAGGAAAGAAGAAGAAAGAAAAAGAGAAAAAGAAAAAAAGAAGAGAAAAAGGAAACAAAAGGAACGGGGAATGAAAGAGAAGAGAGAGAGGGTAAGAACATGAGAGAAGAGAGGTGTGAGTAAAAGAGAGAGGGGGGATGTTGGGTGGAGTCACCACGTCGAGGGGGCAAGAAAGATACGCATAGATTATGTATGGTGCTGTGTCGGGTCCGCTGTGTCGGCATTCTTGCTCGATCCTCGTGTACTGTATCAATGCAGAAGTTTGAAGTCGGTCGGCCGGCAATTTTTTCCCCCCTACGAACTGTGACTTTTTATCGGAAAAAAAATCATTTTCTAAAATTCAGACAATGATTAAAAGTCGAATCGTCTTCTTTCTCTAATAATTTAATGAAACGTCAATTTCGGCCAGCCGGCAACTTTTTCCCCCCTACGAACTGTGACTTTTTATCGGAAAAAAGAAACATTTTCTAAAATTTCAGACAATGGGGGGGGGGGGGGGAATTGAATTCACACTAGGATTAAGTGTCGAGAACGATACAACGAATCGTCTTCTTTCTCTAATAATTTAATGAAACATAAAAGCGGGATGGGCGATGAATTCAGACAAGGATAAAGAGTAATAATTTAATGAAACGCCAAAGCTTTCGCGCTTTGCGCGGGAGGGGGAGAAACTGAATTCAGACAAGGATTGAGAGTCGAAAACGTTACAACGAATCGTCTTCTTTCTCTAATAATTTAATGTATTTGTAATGTAATGTACATTTGTTTTATATGCTTATAATTGATTTGTAATGTTTTGTTTGAAACATGAATAAATTTGAATATGAAATTGAAATTGAATGACACGTCAAAGCTTCCGGGGGAACTGAATTCAGACAAGGATTAAGAGTCGAAAACAGTACAACGAATTGTCTTCTTTCCCTAATGATTTAAAGAAACGTCAAAGCTGAAACTGAATTCACACAAGGATTATATAAGAAACGAAAACGGTACAACGAATTGGCTTCTTTTTCTACTAATTTAATGAAACGTGAAAGATTCCGCGCTTTGCGCTGGATGGGCGAAAATGAATTCAGACAAGGATTAAGAGTAATAATTTAATGACACGTCAAAGCTTCCGCTTTGACGCTTCACGCGGGAGGGGCGCAACAAGAAGTAAGAGTCGTGAACGGTACAACGAATCGTCTTCTTTCTCTAATAATTTGATGAAGTGTAAAAGCTTCCGCGCTTCGCACAGGAGGGGTGGGGGACTGAAAATTACTTAGTTCCTGGCCCCGGGTGTATAGGGTTAAATTTGTAAACATTGGGACATTGGCATTAATATATTTGTAGGTAATTGGTGGCTAGTTTTGTCGGTAATTGGTGGCTTTTACAACCCCCACTGAAAAAGGTCTAGCGACGCCCCTGATAACAAAACAGTTTATACACTCGAGATAATTTTTGCAAGTACTACTAGTGAAGTACCAAACGACCGTCTTTGTGCATTATGCAGAAACGAAGATTATACAACGTCTCGCGACGTGACAGATCACTTTTCTCTAACTTCTAACCCAAAGTTTTTTTTCTCCAGGAAGTGCCGGTGGACATTAATGCGCCAAATGTGGTTCTCAAATTGCAAAAGATCCCTACTCTTGGAGGGGGTAGGAAAAAGCAATTTTACGTCATATTACTCCATGAAGTGCCTGAAAATGCGCCTAATGTGGTTCTAAAGTTGCAAATGCTTCCTACTCAGGGAGGGGGTTCTGACCCCATCCCACACCCACCCCCGTTTGGCCGCTCCGCTCCCTCGCCGCTGATGCCTCGCTCCATCTTTTTTTCATATATTTCACCTCATGCGATTTTGTGCCCCCCCCGGTAAGAAATTCCTGGATCCGCCACTGACAATGTCTCTAAACGCTTTACAGATACATGTGTATATTCATATAATATCATATTATGTGGGCTAGTGTGCATTGATAAGAATGAACGTATTAAGAAAAAATACGCCAGAGTGAAAAACCATATAATTTGGACAGGAAAGCATCGGCTCTGCTCTATCGTGACCACCAACGCTATTATCATGGTCATTGGGAAAGGGCAAATTGTCGAGTAGGAAACTGTTCTCATGGTCACTGCCGTTTACAGATGACTCCTCGGAATAATCGTCTGGACAGATCTCAGAAGGGTGCAGACTCGCAACATTTCTATTTCTGAAGATTGTTGGACTCGAACAGTAGACCCTCTGCACCCCCGACCTCTGAAGCCATCCCACCAGTGCCATGGCCTCACAGTCGCAACGCCAGGGGTTTGGTTCGAAGTAGACATTCCTTGACAGAAGTGGGAGGCTGGAAGATATGGGCAGAGACGCAAGCCGGTTGTTTCCAAGGCGGAGAGTGAAATGGCTCTGGTTGACGAAGGCAGACTGGCCGATGAAGTCAATCCGATTGTTTTCGAGATTGATTTCCACGACATGGACTGCTTTCACAAAGGCAAGGCATGGGATGGTTCTGATCGAGTTCTTGCTAAGATCGATGATTCGGATCCTGGGGATTTCAAGGAAGGTTTCCCGAGAAAAAGACTTGATCCTGTTGTTACTCAAATTCAGATTCTGCAGGAGAGGCGCCTTTAACGTGGGAATACTAACCATGCCGTTGTCATTAAGAAGCAAATGAGTTACCCTTTGAAATGAAGGTTCGAAAAACGAGGCGTTGGTTTGAGGTTTGAGACGAAACAACGTTACATTAACCATCCAAATCTTCTTAAGGATGATTGAAGTTCTGTTGGGGGCAATCAACGAAATGTTTTGTACATTCGTGTGTGATAGAGATATCATAAGCAAATTAGGAAAATAATCAACGAAAAATGACACAATTGGATTTCCTTCCAGATTTAGATACCATATGGCGCATCCTTTCATAGCTCCTGGACCGACGTAGGATATGTCATTCCATCCTAATGAAACATAGGAAAGCTCGCATGGAATGTTCATCAACTCATCTTGAGTTTCCGTGGTAGGGCAGAAGTTGACAGAAAATGTCTTAATGCGATTATTAGAGCAAGTAATTTGCCTTAAATCCAAAGGCAAACGTAGGTCTGTTAACCTATTATTGTCAATGATGAGGTTTTCCATCACTCGTCTGTCAAAAACCCCGGAGCAAACACTACTGATCCTGTTTCCACTTACGTCTAATGTCAAAGCATTTCCGACTCTATCCACAGAAGTCAATGCATTGTTTTGCAAGAATAACTGATGAAGTGTTAGATTTGCTGGAAGTGAAATGTTAGAAATTTCATTTGAGCTAAGTTTAAGGTGAGTGAGAAATGACAGATTAATGAAATTATTCTCGGTCACCACCTTGAGGGAATTGAATCTTAAATCTAAGGACCTGAGTCGGGGCAATGCGAACAGATCAGGAAATTGTGTCAGTTGATTTCCGTCCAGCTGCAAATACTGCACGTTGAACGAGCCGTTGAATGCTCCTGCGAGAACTGTTCGGATTTGATTATGTGATAGGATAAGGGACCGAAGAACACTCATTCCAGTAAGGTTTTCAAGTACAGCTAGTCGGTTGTAGGACAAATCAACTGATCTCAGCTGTTCATGTTGGTCAGCCGGTTCCCAGTCAATCCTTTGAATGTCGTTGTACGCCATACGAAGATTTACTAGGCCAGGAGTGTGTCGAAGAAAGGCCAGTGTTGTTATTCTATTCTGGTTGAGATTTAACGTTGATAAGCTTGAGGGAACCATACCATTAGAAGTGTTGCAATTCGTTGTATCACGCCCATCTGTTATTTTAAACTCACTAATGTCATTCTTACTGAGATGAAGGTACATAATATTTGGAAGGACGCACAAGTCCAAAGTGACTTCTCCACTTATTGCCAAATCGTTAACATAAAGAGAAGCCAGGTTGGGTAAGTAAGGAATAGCATTGATGTCTTCGATTTTGTTTCCCGATAACAGTAAATTACGTACAGCACTGCTTTTAGAAGGAAATACGTTCTGAAATGATTCGAAACGGTTCCCGTCCAAATGAAGCAGAGTAAGATCGACGTAGCCCCAGGAGTCTGGGAGATGCATAAGTTTGGCGTAGCGCAAATCAATTATTTTCAAGATTGAAGAAGGGGGTGGGTTGGAAATCGTGTGGATTGGATTTCTTATGAGGATAAGGAATTCTAGAGACGTCAGGTTCGCCAGATCCGGTAGGTGACGGATTTTGTTATCACTCAAATCAATATTACGAAGCCGGTTCGCATGCCTTATTTCATGAATATCAAAATGCTTTAAACCACCAGAAATGACATTGATGATCCATATCGAAGACGATAAGGATGATAAACTCTCCATGAAATTATGAGACATCTTTAAATTCAAATCGCTGATATCGGCAACGTTTTGGAAACTGGTGGATGTAATTTCTTGGATAAAATTCGAGCTTAATTCTAGGTAGATAAGAAACGGCAAGTCTCGAATAGGAGTGGTATGTGTTATCCGATTATATGAAAGATCTAGTTTCCGAAGATTAGCAAGTCCGACAAAGGCTCTGGGGCCCAGTCTTGATATAGCATTGTGTTGAAGACGCAAGGTAATGAGACGAGATAGCGTGGAGAATGCTTCATCTTCGACGGCAGTGAGTTGATTGTAGGTCAAGACAAATGCTCCTGCATCTCTTGGAACATTGACATCTGGTACCATGGTCAACGATCTCGCGTCACAGTCGACGAAGATACCCGGCATCTGTACGGAGCATACACATGGCTGAGGGCAAACGATTGGAGCGCCACAAACAATCGGAAATGGCCGCACAAGCAGCCACAGCAAGAACAAAGCGAATTTTGTTCGTTCAAGCATTCTTGACGGTAGAGCCATTTCATCAACTTTTCGCGTTACCTATGCGACGGCTTTTGATAAGAAAATACTGGCAGTGTCTCATAACTTCTACTTTTTATATGCAACATGCTCCGAGTAAGGCCTTTACTAAAAGGAGACAGTGAGACTGTATCGTATCCATGATCGTATCCTACTATCTCTCATGTTTTGAATTGCGCAGATCCTTGAAATACGTTGGTCTCTTTGCCAATCCGCCGGAAATGAGAGGTCCATCCTTCCTAGGGGCCCTACTCACAAGCATAGCTTTTTAGGGTCTCTATTTGGATCATGTTTGTTCGTCATGATGGATATGTCTGGTGTTTTTTGATAAACTGAAATGAACTGAACTGAACCCCCCCCCCACAATATCAAGCAAGCAGATAATATTGAGATGAATTAAAGAAATTTGTTGGAGTTCAATAAAAGGAAAATAGATTGCTTGATTAAATACGCCACGATCAAGTAGGCCTATTAGATAACAACCTTGATCGTACTCTAATTACAAATCATTATGAAGCCAAACGAACTTTCCCTGAAATTATCATGCTTTTAGTCAATATTATTAATGTCAGGAGATTAGAGAGATAAGTGGACTCAAGGCAGGGGAAGATCGAGTTTGGATATTTTTTTCATTTTTGTAAGTTGATATATTCATGGAAGTAGATCCTAAATAGATTACCAATCAGAATATTTAATTTACTTTTTTTCTCCCCTCATATTGCCACTGCCTGTTTCCACATAGAAAATAGAAGAAAGTTGGTTGCTAGCATGATGGTGGATTTTAATTAGTTTTATGTAGGTCTATAATAGAAATTGACTAACTTTCTGACGAACAGGGACTTAATTTCCATAATTAAACGCATCCCTTAATATTTTTGTTTATGTCTGTCTCAAATGTGATATGTTATTAAGATGTTAATTTTATGGGTTTACCTTGCTCATATTTTAATCGAAAAATATGAGGACACCTTGTTTACTCGATCATGTTCTGTAATTGAAAATATAATATCATGTTTAAAAATGAATTATCTTCTAGTGATAACCCGGTTTATATTAACTCATATACTTTTATCAAGAGTTAAAGGTAGCCTCCTATGTCCCATTTGCAGCCAACGTCTCATACTGTACAATTTTGTACATCTTTGCAGGAACTATGAAAATATCACGTATGTCCTATCTGTGAAATTTAAACGTTAGCAGTGTCCTAGTATTCAAATTTTGCAAGGAAACCCGTTTACTTTCTAGACTTTACTGTCAGACACTAATTGAGTGACTGACTGACTTCTTTTTATCATTGTTAATAAAATACATAACATGAGCTGTAAAGGGTACATGAGCATTTGTCTACATCAATAACCCACTTCTTGTAAAATCAAACTGATTGAATCTTTGCGCAGCACAAAACGTACGACCATTCGGTACAAGGGTCTGAAAATCAGACTACTTACTGGAAGGATTGCAAACCCTAAAGTTGATTCAACAACTAACGATCGTTATTTTCCCATCGTTTTGAGGAAAGTTCTAAAATAGTAATATCTTTCAAATGCCGTTGGAATTTAACCTCTTCATTTATTTGGCCTGCAAATGGGGCATATTACCTTTAAAGTCCTTCTGGCTGTCAACAGAAGATATACGGCTACACAGGCAGCAAATTAAGTACCCAAGTATTGCTTTAATAATCCGTCACCATGACTACCATAATCTTTTGAATCTTTTGATCTTTTTTTCGATCTATTACATGTGTACGGCGGAATATATTATGAGGAGCTGGATTTACGAATGGAAAAGCAAATAGAGTCAATAAAAGTCAGACAAATTGAATCAAAATGTAGATTGGGGCTTGGAACGAATGCGATAATGGTTTCTCTACTTGATTTTGATTTTCAGACAAGAAAGGAAAATCTTGGTGACGTCAATCCCACAGGCAGCAAAGTATCCCAAGTATTGCTTTAATAAACCGTCTCTATGACTACCATAATCTTTCGAATCTTTTGATCTTTTTTCGATCTATTAAATGTGTAAGGTGGAATATATTAATGGAAGCTGGATTTACGAATGGAAAAGCAAATAGAGTTAATAAGTCAGACAAAATAATTGAATCAAAATGTAGATTGGGGCTTGGAACGAATGCGATAATGGTTTCTCTATTTGATTTTTTGATTTTCAGCCGAGAAAGAAAAATCTTGGTGACGTCAATCCCATCTGGATTTTTATTTCAGGAATATTTACTAGATTTGATGGCCCTAACAACAAATGTGTATGGAATTGAACGGAAAGAATGTGAGAAATGAGAAAAGATGTTGTTAATGGTCCGGGGATTTGTTGTATTCTACTATTATCTTATCATATCTAGATTATGGAATACTGGTGTGGGGGAAATGCAGCATAAAGAAGACCGGTTAAAGAAAATGTACTGCTCCAGAAATAAAAAGATTGGGGAATAATGTGTAACAATTTCTTTAGAGCACATACTGATATTTGATTTCGCCAAAATCGCATTCTTGATTAAGATGAGTGACCTTTATCGATGTCAGTTATATAAATGTACATGTATGTACAAACTTGATAGAAAGAACATACCTTTTGACATGAAAAAGAAATGTTAAAATAATATTTTACAATACTAGACAATTAAATTATTATCATTTTCCAAAAAGCAGAACTTTTTTTTTCTTCTAGCAAAACTATATTTTTCACAGGACCAACATATTTTGTTGTATTGTATTTATATACAGTATCAAAAGAAGCAAGAATACCAGTGACAAACAGGAGGACAATCATGTAAAATAAATATTGGTAATTTCCATGGCAACCATAAAAATAGTCTGTCTCTCAACTACGTTCACCCTCTCTCTCTGTCTCTGTTTGTCTGTCATCTTGTCTGTCTATCTGTCCATAGTAGGTCCATGGTCTGTCTGTCTCTATCTCTCTACTCCTCTCTCCCCCATCTGTAATAAGAATACATAATTATGATAGCATGGAGGACATGAAGGACTCCCAGGAGTATCTTTAAATGGTTTCTGTCTCTCAACTCCTCCTCTGTTCTCCCTCTCTCTCTATCTCTTTCTCTCTCTCTTTCTCTCTTTCTCTCTCTTTTTTTTCTCTCTCTCTCTCTTTCTCTCTTTTTTGTTCTCTCTCTCTCTCTTTAACTCTCCCATTTCTGACAACAAAACCCGTGACAGCAATGAGAACACTGTTAATCACTCCCGTGACTACGTCCAAACAGTCTCAGATTTCAACTTAATATCTCCCCTTCTCACTCTTTACCACCCCCCTCTCTCTTCCTCTTTCTCCCCTTTCTCCGTATGATAAAATGTCAGTGATAATTAAGTAGGAGGACAGTACTATTGGTCACGGCCATTGCAACCGCCAAGATAAACTCATCGAGAGCAAACACAGGATGATGCCTCGAGTTCAGTTCGCGCATCAATATTATTATCTTAATTGCCTAATCATTTGTGACATTAAGTACATGCTATAAGTAAGGTCATAACGTGGAAGCCATTAGAAAAGTCAACTGATAAAGCGTTTCCGTGGCAACAGAAACGCCAATATGAAACGCCTGATTTTTGTATTTGGTGAATGACTGTATATATTAGAGGAATAAAGCTGAGATCAAATTTATCATTCATTCATTTTTCATTACATGCACTTTTAATGCAATATTTCCCTAAATGTTACAGGCTGGTATCTGCGTAACATGCCGTTTATTCATACAGACAATGACAACCCTTGGCATACAAATTGAAAAGAATAATTGTATTTGAAGTCAAATTCAACTAGTTGAAAGTGGCATATAACAGCGGCAAAGGACAAATGTATTTTATTTTAGGAGGGGGGGGGGGGTGTCTAAGGATCGCTTTCATTTTTTTTAGTTTGTATTTAAGGAGCGTTCCTGAAGTACCGTAAAATGCACCTTCTGAGTTGGGTCTGTTTGCCAACGGGATGAACAAGCAAACGGACCCGGTCGAGCTACGTTTTGAATTGATGCTCGACCATGTCACGTTGTAACACGTTCCTAGAAGGATCGAAGTACGGCAATTCCGTTCGCAGTACGTCCATCTCGTTTTTAGTGCGTTGTAACCAGGGTTGTCACTCCGTCTAATTGCAGGACGAGTTCTCACTACGTTCTGGAAAATGTTGCCAAACGGGCTCAAACTGTGTGCGAACGTAGTAGCAACTGTTTACGATTTGTTTAAGAACTTCATGGATGGTCTCAGACTGGCTAGTACGGGAGAGTGCTCTCGAAATTTGAGCCTGCTCAAAATTTTTCCCGTCCTGCAATTAGCCGGAGTGACAACGTACTTCAAAACAAGGAGGACGTACTACGAACGGGCTGATTGCCGTACTATCGGAATTGCCGTACTTCAATCCTACTAGGAACGTGTTACAACGTGCCGTGGTCGAGCATCAATATATTAGCAGCAGTATAAGTCCCCATCATGCACACCAAGCTAGTTCTCACTACGTTCTGGAGCCAACCTAGAAAGTCTTAAAAACAGGTTGTGGTCGGGGTAGAATGTGTAAATAATGTCTATAATATGATCCCAGATCATTCATAAACAGTCCTTAATACGTCCATCTCGACTGTACCCGTCCACAGTCAGTAATTCATAACAAGTTCAGATCGGGTAAATTTGCCATTTACAGGCACTCCAAACCGGCCCGTAATCAGTTTAAACCCGTGATTAACTAGTTCTACCTCGTTCCAAATACGTCTAAACCCATTCTAACTAGTTCGCAACTTGTTATAACTAGTTTGTAACCCAACCAACCCATTCAGAGACAGTTCAACTCGTCCTCATCTCGTTCTCGAACGCGCTTCTAGAGCGTGTGCAATCACGTCCTGGCTCAAGGGCTATACAACTCCAACGAGTTATACAACTCCAGACCAAGGAAAGAAAAACAAAACAAAGAAAATGAAAGACTTCGTGCAGATACCTTGTTTAGGCGTTATGTTCGAAGGGGGTTAAACTTGTGTACACTGTAAAAAAATAATAGTCGAAATAACTCAATAAAATTGAGGAAAAGAATTGCCTTATTTTTATTAAGTAAATATTACCTACGGCATCTTAAGTAGAATTTACTTATTTTGCTGAATATATTTTTACTCAGTTAAATCGAGATAATGCAGAAGACTACACTGTAAAAAAATAATAGTCGAAATAACTCAATAAAATTGAGGAAAAGAATTGCCTTATTTTTATTAAGTAAATATTACCTACGGCATCTTAAGTAGAATTTACTTATTTTGCTGAATATATTTTTACTCAGTTAAATCGAGTTACATTAACGTAAATAATTTAAGTATTGTAATCATTTTAGATAATTAAAAAAAAGCTATGATTGGATTAAATATTGCACGATTTGGTACCCATCTAATCTAACAAGTAACATCCACTAATCATTCACTACTTCTATTTAAGATTAATCACTAATCACTAACACTACTTCTATTTAAGATTTAACCGTATATATATCTATCTACCACCATCACAAACTATTACATACGCTTCAATTCGACACATATTGAAAGGCTCCAAATTTTATATATACTTGATCGTAGCATCTTAAAAGGAAAATTGGTTGACAATTTCCTGAAATATCAAGTTTTTATTTGTTTTGAACTGGGTAACAATTAAAAATTGTCTTGTCTTTGCTAAGCCATGTTAAATGAATTAGTAAATGTTTTAAAGTCCTTAAATTTTCATTCAACCACAAAAAAGAGTTTAATTTGGTCTTAATGAATATTCATAAATTATGTAAATATTTCTATTACGCACTGCATCGGTCCTTACTTTAAAAAGATAAGAATAATCAACATAAATTGTTTGAGTAATACGTATAATTTCTGATTTTGAGTTAAAATTACTAAATTAATACAAGCTGAAATTACTTAAAGTTCTTATGTATTTGATTTTACTTAAATATTCCACGTATGTTCTACTAATTTGAAACTTTGAGTTAGCAAGACTTAAATTTAGTGCGTAAGTGGCAAAACTAATGTTTTCAAGTAAATTCTACATGGAAAAAATACGTAAAAATTACCAATGAACAAATTCTTTTTTACAGTGTAGGGTGTAAATTTTCGAGAAAAGGCGCGAAAACTAGAAAAGGGTGTGATTTATACCAATGGATAAAACATAGTTTAGGCCTTTTTTGTAGAAAACCTGTGGTCACGCGTGTGTAAATCACAGATATCACAATTAATGTGACTATAAGTCCATTGTCATTGGGTGAGATGGAAATAAGTGATACAACAAACAAACGCTATCCAAATACTTTCGACTCGTATCCACCTATTAGACCCATTATTGACATTATTTAACTCCTTCGATCATGCGACTAAAAAAAAAACCTTGCCATCTATAATTACGAAGGTTTGCTCCTCCGTGTCACGTATTCGTTACCGGTATTAAAGCCCTGATCCAGTGGAGCATTGTCATTTGGAGTTTTGCCTTTTAATGTTGTTTCAATCTCCACTATCAGTTGGTCTACTTCAACTGAGCCTAAACTAGAACTTTCATAATTCACAGTTTGAAAACCCTTTTAATTTAGTTTGAATTGTCTCTGACTGGACAATACAGTTTTTTTTGCTCTATACGCAGCTTAACAGTTCATCAGAAATTTCGCTGATAGATGCAAATATAGATACAAAATATTGAACATTATGGCCAGACGGTGTCGCTTTTTCTTCAAAGCGGCGCTCAGCCGATTCCTCTTTTTCCTTCACGGCAGCATAGTAGTTTTTTGGATTTTCATGAATCGGGATTTTGACTTGAAAAGCATTTCTTATGGATGTGCTCTTTACCTCCTCCCGGTTGAGATGCTCATCACGCTGCGATGTACCAAGCATGGAGAATGGAAATGGTAAGTAGCTACGATTGTAGGACATTTTATAAGATTCCATATGTTTAAATGGTGATCTGCTCTATTTGTTCCCCTACGCTTTGAACCCTTAGCAATTTGAATTGTTATTAGACGGAATAATAGTTGGAAGAACTTTCTTGAGGGGAAAGAATTGACCATCGAAAGAAAAAAAGTGCTCCTCTGCGATAATTATTTTTCAAAATTCAAATATCACTCAAAAGAACTGTTTTCATTAATATATTTCTCCCTTCGCGGATAACCACTCATTGCATTCACTTGCTATTAATGATAACACCCCTATGGATGAAATACACTTTGCATACCTTATGTGTCGCAATGTCGGGCAAGCTTTTTAGTTACCAAGAGAAGTTTGTACATTTTATATCAATAGCTTAAAAACTCAATGTTAAATTGAAAGATTTATAAAATAAGTCACCTTTGCACTAAAACTGTGAGTATAAGATTTTGCTGTTTGAAGGAGTAAGTTTATAGTATACCCTTATAGTGCATAACGGAATTAAATATTTTAATGAGGTATTCTTTAATATATTATCTTTCAACTGGGCAAGAAAAAAAATCAACAAAAAATGGCTTTGGGCGCACTTTGGTTTCTCCCTGCATGGCCCACTGTGCGCTGGGTCGCCAATTAAAACCCAAGATCTAGACATAATTAAGTATTGTCTCCGTTGAGTAGCAACGCAGGGGAAAGATGGGCCCCAAATGTCAAAGGGAGAAAAGACATAAGGAGGGAGATCGAGAGATCGAGAGAGAGAGATAGAGAGAGAGAGAGAGAGAAAGAGAGGGGAGGGAGGCAAACAGAAAGAGAGATAGAGAGAGAGAGAGAGAGAGGGCAAAGAGAAAGAAAGAGGGACTGAATAAAAGTTAGAGAGAGAGAGAGAGAGAGAAAGGGAGGAGGGGGGGCTGGATGAGAAGGAAAAATAAAACGAAATTAAGAGAGAGATTTAGAGATTTAGAGAGAGAGAGAGGGGAGCAATATGAAAATAAGATTAAACCAATGGAGTGAAAATTGCAATAACACCAATACAACGTAACTGTTCTAATAAGCAATAATTATAAATCAGCATTGGTATTTCTTTTTCAACCATCTGATTTTAAAAACCAATTTCCACCTGATTCCTACTAACAGGTTCTCTCCAGCCCTGATGCTATATCTTCTCTCTGTGGTTCCGGGAATCGGGCTCTTGCATGTGGACATCCATGAAAAGAGGATGAAAAAGATGGGTGATCCGGGCGTAAACCAGTGCGAGCAAATGGCAAAAAACATGTCGGCTTTTCCCGAATTAGACTATGTCCCGGCTTTGGTATGTAGACAATTTAAAGATATAATATTTTATGTTTGTGTGAGTGTGTATTTGTGTACAAAGTAAAAGAAGTACACAGTAAAAACGCTGCTTAAAAAAAAGCGATGTTCACTTACAGTTGTACACTATCTTAAACAACAGTTGAACAAATTGTAAACAATGTTGCTCGAAACGAAAGTAATTTTGTTAAACATTCGCTGTTTAAAATTTAATGACTGCTATATTTACTATACGAGAGCTTTTAGACAGTGTTGTTTACATATGACGTCATGTGTCACGTACGTGCCAGTAAAGTGCGCGTTGGCTAAAAGCTTTATTTCACATCATGGCCGACCAAGCTACCGACGTGCTTCTAAGTGACTGGAGATTCAATTGCTTAATTGAAATCACTTTTCTATTAACCAATTTGAAGTTTTTAACTTATAGCGTAAGTTCACAGTTTCAGTATCTGTACGCAAATGTCAGAATATAGGTAGACTTAAAATCGTCGCGTCATGCAGTGCGGCACTGATCGCGCACTCGGTTATAACGTGTGCTAAATTCCTTGCCATATAGAGATTGCATGCATCCCTCTATACATGCAGTTTATACGTGCGTGCATGCGCGCTCATGCAAAATGGGCATTGTTTTGGCGCTAATTCATAAATTGCAGAATTACCCTACCATATTGTTAGTCTTCATATACCTATATAGAGATCCAGAAGTACGGTGGTGGACTTATTCAGAGTATCAAACCAAAATTATACCCCATTATACAACCCTTTTGTTGTAAACAACCCAACTTAACAACAGCTCCTTTTTAAACAACTTTCTTTGAACAACCCAACTGGTGTAAACAACCCCCGCTGAACAACTTACAGCTCCTTTTTAAACAACCCAGTTGGTGTAAACAACCCCCACTGAACAACAGCTCCTTTTTAAACAACCGTGTTTAAACAACACCGGTTGTTTAAATTGTGATTTTAAACAAGTTGTTCCAAATGTTGATCAACTAAGTGTTTAAACTTTAAACAACTCGAGATGCTTAACATTTTAAACAACTCTCAGATCAGGTCACCCGTTAATCCGAGGTTGTTTAAACTTTTAAACAACTTGTTCACACAAATTTTAACTGTGTTATATCAGTAAAGTTTTTTCAGCAAGTCCGTATAGAAAAGAAGACAACATTACAGAGATAACATAGTAACTTCAAATCATTTACAAAGAAAAAATACATTACAAAAACTAGATACAAGTTATAGAAAAAATTATTTAAAAAAAAAGATAAAGTAGTACAGATAATAGAGATAGGAAAATAGAAGAATCAGACATACTTAAAAAAAGAGCAATATCACAAGTTCCCATCCCAGACCCCCAGCCCCCTCCCCACTAAGGCACTACTCTCAAAAGATAATATTTTGACAGTCTATGATATAGGCCTATATATGTATTTAAACTTCAAATTTAGTCTTTCATGTTCACGTATTTTTCTCAGGAACTACCTACTGTGTTCAGCAGGCTCTTCACAATAAATTGAAACTACCGTACTTTAGTTTATAGTATTAATGACTGCTTTGAGAGAAATAGTTGTTTTATTACGCTCAAGGGAAGGTTAGAATTGTGCTATTCCCCGAGGCTTGCCGAGGGGAATAGCCCAATTGTAACCTTCCCGAGAGCGTATGAAAACAACTATTTCTCGAATATTAAAGCAGTCATTAATACTTTTATATGCCGAAAAAAAATAGACTAAAAAATAAAAAATAAAAAATATTTTTCATTTTTGTCGAAGACGGGATTCGAACTCTTGCGTACAACAAGAGGTGTATCGAGAACCAACGCTTAGACCACTAGGCTATCGCGCGTCGTTAACATGCTTGGCAGTTTTCTCCAATATATACATTAAAATGGATTGAAAACGGCTCTGCGTGAGGGATGCTTCGCAAAAGCTCCATGAAACGGGCCCTTCTTTTACTTTTGCAATGCATATTGGCACGAACTTAGATCAAGATCTATCGGCAGATGTTGTTTTTTTGTTTTTGAGAGTTTATTTTCGTCTTCATGTCAACAATGCAAGATAAAATTGTCGGTAAGATCGATCGAGATTCAATTGTATTGAAATTACCGACCAATCCTTCGCACACATTACGGTATCCTCCATCGCTCAAACCATTTTTTAACATGTAAACCTATGGGGTAACCATGGAGTAACCATGGTTATTAAAAATATTGAAATGTTTTATGCATGGTTACCGAGAATTTTACAGGAACAGTTGAAGTTTATGAATGCAATTCGACCAATCAGATGGCTGGATTTCTTAAGTGAGGTATATAAATTGTAATAATACACAGCAGTGAGGGCAATAGTAAGAATTACCCACACGCCCGAAGCGATAGCCGAGGGTGTTTGAACTGTTTTGAAGGCAGGCGCGGATCCAGGATTTCTTAGGGGAGGGGGACCAACTTTTTTTGTTTTGCTCCTGAAAATTTTGAAAATCGCGCCGGCCGAAAAGTCGCTCAGTGGGGGGGGGGGGGGGGGGGGGGGGGGGGGGGGGGGGGGGGTAGTGAGCACTATTTATTTTTTTTGGTCCTCGATTTTTTTTTCATTTGCACCCCCCCCCCCCCTTGAGCGCCAGGGGGGGGGGGCCTAACCCCCCAAAAAAGGTAAAAATCACGTGATTTTACATGTTGTTTTCTAAAGGGGGGGGGGGGGCGGTCCCCTCGGGCCCCCCCCCCCCTGGATCCGCCACTGTTTGAAGGTACCGAGTGTGGGTAATTCTACTAATGCCCGAACAAAAGGATGTGTATTATTTGTTTTATAGAATGATGTTTTTTAACGTGATTTTACTTATGACCGGTCATTATCAAAATTACGTGTTAGGCAAAATAAGTGCCTGGTCACGTGTACGCTCTTAACCAATCATTTGATTAGGATCCACGTCATCATCTTATAAAAACGATATTTTAACTCAAGCATGGAGCTTGCCTTTGACAGGACTGTGGCCTCTGTTGGCTTCTCCACTCTAAATTTAATTAATTTTACACCGCTTTCTCCCTTCTGTACATGAGTATAGTATGAGTATGTATCTATAGGTAATGTGTTTATAACTTGCATTTGTATAATTATGATCGTATTGATGTTTATGAGAGGAAAAAAGACTGGAACTTAAAACCTCGAAGTCCGAAAAAAGAGTGAAATTCTACATTACATTATTTGTTATACTGCCATCGATCAATGTCTACAGAATACAGAATACATAATTAAAAGATGGCTACCATGACATTTATTGTTCATGTTCAATTAACTGCACTTAATCGAGATGTCCATTTACCACTTAACGTAACACGCAAAGTGGATTACCCAAAGTATTTAACCAGACAAAGAGGCGGATAATTTCCGTTCATCTCGCCTAGCATTGTCTTTCATAATCGTTAAATTAGGTCGATCATAATTATTATACGGCGGCAAAAGGACGAAACTATTACGCAAGACTCATTTAGAATTTGTTGTCTAGACATCTTGCTTGTTAGAGTCAAAGGTTTCATCTGAAAATATGTAATTATAAAGATTTCTTATATTTTCAGCATATATATTCCTACAGGAAACACAAATAAAATAGAATTTAACAAGTTTAGGATGTTTTTTTTACAAAACTTTAAAAAAAAAAAGGATTTTGGACCGCGGTCTATTTTCCTGCAAAACAAAAACGATCAGAAAGAGGAAAGAAAGAAAAAGAAAACATTCAGAACACATTTCGCCAATCCTGAAACGTGAAGAAATGATCTCCATCACAAACGTTATTATCAGCTATTTCTTCATTCTATTTTTGAAATATCCAAAGAGTTGTAAGTGACAAACATAAATTTTACATTCATGGATAGTCAGAGTTAAATATCAAGTAGTCTACACTACGTTGCGAGGACATGGATGAGCCAGAATTGGTCTTGTGGAATAATTCCTCTTTGTCTAACTGCCAATTGCCACCCTAGACCAAGGTGTAAATGGGTACCTGACATGCTTGAGCGCTAGTTACTTTGGCAGCTCGGCTATAACCAGGTTTATGTGTAAAGCGCCGTGAGCTATATAATCTGGCGGATATCGGCGCTAAATAAATATCCATATTATTATAAATTTGGATGCTTTATAATATGAAAGATCATTATACTTATTCTGTGCACACAAAAATAATGAATTATTAGCCCAAACAATAAAACCTTTTTACTTATTCTTTTAAACAAAAGAAAGAAAAAAACCCTGACACATTATGATATTACAAACCCCATTTTGTCTTATTAAAAATAATTTCCAAACCTAGACCATGATTATAAAATGCCACTGTTCATTAAATCGTCAAAATGACGGACTACCCATTTTGTTTATCGTTTGGAAACCAACTCAATAATCACTGATAGGTTGAAGTATGACTGAAGTAGTACTGCAAACGGGATGGCGGGTGAGTAATCAAAACGAGGAGTATGAAATTGTCAATTTGGCAATAACTGCATCCAGTCTAAAATGTAATGTTTGATTTAATTTGATTTTTGAAATGTTCTTGCGTTGATAGACGTTTTGATGAAATAAACGGATATTGCCTTTTGTCATTGATTGCATATCATGATGAATTATACTGTATATATCTAAAACCTGTCTCTTTTTATTCATTTTTTTAAAAATTTCATATCTATGGTTTATTTTCACACCTCTCCGATTTTTCACGCCTGTCAGCTTTATACATCAAAACCAATGCAAAAGTTTACATTGGGGGGGGGGGGGGGGGGGGGGGCTTTGTTATAGACGTGCAGCCAGGTTTTGAATAAAAAATTAAAACCTTGATATTTAATGTAACCATGCCATATTATAGGGTAGGTGTGGGGGAATTGGAGACCCTTAAGCACATTTGCATAATTTACATAAACATGAAAAAATTTCCACATACAGAAAGTTTTGTATTCTCTTCAGTAACTTCTTCTCTTTATTTGGTAACAAAATTGTGGTAATGATGTAACTGATTAATAAGATAACAATAATTAATGACGCCATCCCCAAAGGTCTCTCATTACCTACATGTGTAGGTAATGAGGGACAGTTACAAATCAAGACATTTTAAATACAATTTGAATGAAAATGGGATTGTTATAGTTAGTCCAAACACTTTTTGAAAGAGATACATGCATCCAATGAACTTACTGTAATTTTAAAATGATTTTAAAACAATGTGGCCCAAATTATTTCTGTAGTTTTTTGTTTACAGTAATAGAGGTTCTTTAAATTATGTTTAAATACTTTCAGAATAATGTTCTGGCAATGTGACTTTTACATTGATCAAAATCATCAAACTCATAGCATAGAAATAACTTTTTAAAGATAATGGTGATTTCTGGTAATGCGTTTGCATTGTGAAAGAAAAGGTGTGGAATGGATCAAAAAAAGTTGATCATGTAGCATGTAAGTATTGGTGTGCACTGCAAGGTTCTGGAGTCATCAAAATCATAATAAATGTGGCCCAGTCTTGGTAAAGTAACAATCACTGTACACAGAAAGATGTATATGGGACTACATAAATGGTGTCGGAGGCTACCTACCTTGATTTGCTTATCTTTCTGTGCTCATTACTCAGCCAGTATACATTTTCTTTCAAAATTGTTTGGCACATGACATTTATTTTTAATCTTGATCATTCAGTGTAAGTTTCGTTTGATTCTGTGATAATTAATTTTCTTTTTTTTAAACCAGAACTCAAGTTTATCTTTAAAATAAAATGTATTTAAATTAGAATGGTGACACCGTACAACCAAATATGTTTCATGATAGTGCATTTCAACATGAAATGAACAACTGGGGGAACGTAGGCCCCCATCTTGGACCTGGTGTCCCCCATTGCCTACACACATTTTTGATCAGACACCATTCATAATGTGCATTGCAATACCCATTCACAACACACAATGGCCATAGGTTTTCTGTGATGGTTGGCGCACTTCATAAACTTCCTTTAAAAACTACTTTTTAAGGGCAACCCCTAAATATCTGCATACACCACAGCATTCAGTGAAAATTGTGTTTTTATATCAGAGGAAAATTTTACGATCAAAATTGCTTATCTTGGTCAATTTTGCCAATTTTCTCCGAGAAAGAACGCATTGTAGTCTTCGAAATGAATTGGATATATGCAGTAGTGTAGTTAAAGGCCACACAATTATGGCGCTATAGCAATATTGGAGCCAACACGGACATAGTGATGGGTTCAAGCTTGGCGGTCTCCAATTCCCTACAACTACCCTATACCTCTCTTTAGTATTAGTCCAGTAGACGGTACCATATACCATGTACATGACCTGGAAAAGTTGATAAGTACAAGGTTTTTTTCTTGATTTGTGTTCTAGATGGGTATTGAAGTAAATTCAGCTTGGTTGCCAGCTTGGCAACCTTGAGCAACTTTTTTAATAGCCATATTAGCATAATCATCTAATTAGCATATGTGCAATATGTAATAATGTTGCTAATCTCAATCCAGGAAGCCTGAAAACATGGATAATACGACTTTTCAAGGGTTTTATATGACAAGGAATTCATTTATGACACCAATTTTTATTGTTAAGTAATACAATTGTCTTAAATAGCATAATTAGCATATTAATATGTACAATATATGGACTTCATCGTCATTGTTTATCTATAAAGCCTAAAAATGGTGCAATGCAACATTGTAAATCACTTTTGAAAGATTAATCATTAATTCATGAGAAGATATTCCATGTATATGTAGTATAATTAGCATAATTAGCATAATCATCTAATTAGCATGTATGTGCAGTATGTAATAATGTTGCTAATCTTACTCCAGGAAGCCTGAACACATGGATAATGTGACTTTTCAAGGATTTTCCATGACGAGGAATTCATTTATGACCCCAATATTTATTTTTGAGTAATGCAATTGTCTTAAATAGCATGATAAGCTAATTAGCATATGTACGATATATGGACTTTATTGTCATTGTTTATCTATAAAGCCTAAAAATGGTGCAATGCAACATTGTAAATCACTTTAGAAAGACTATACATTAATTCATTAGAATATATTCCATGCAATTGTCGTATAATTAGCCTAATTAGCATATACACTGTATGTGCCATATTTAATAATGTTGCTTATCTTAATCCAGGAAGACTGAAAACATGGATAATATGACTTTTCCGGGGTTTTCCATGACGAGGGATTCAGTTGTGACACCAGTTTTTATTATTAAGTAATGCAATTGGCTTAATATGTAATTATTGTACTAAAATGCCTAATTAGCATATATATGTAGAATATCAATTATTTGGGACTCTATTTAGCTTCACAAATTGTATGTCCAATGTGGTGGTTATCTTGGTCTTAAGGTAATGTTGTCGAACCTCATGAAATGTCTAGGAAATGACGGGGTCTTCATACGCAGTGATGGTTGGGCTTCAGTCCTTGGAATTAGAGAGACTGTCGGAAACACACTGAAGATGGTTAAAGCAGATGATAATGATGGAATTGATGATGTGGTGAGACAGGTACGTACATAGGCCAGGGATGTTGAATACAACAGTGCGAACTATGATCTGTCTATGTTTACCAAAGCCAGAACCATTGAGAGTACAAGCCCGACGTTGCTCAAGCTGGTGGCAGAATTCCTGGAAAAGTCATATTATTCATGTTTTCAAGCTTCCTGGATTAAGATTAGCAACATTATTACACATTGCACATAATATACTACATCTACATGAAATATCTTCTCATGAATTAATAATTAGTCTTTCAAGAGTGATTTACAATGTTGCATTGTACCATTTTTAGGCTTTATAGATAAACCATGCCAATGAAGTCCATATATTGTACACATGTTTATAAGCTAATTAATGCTCATTGTGCTATTTAAGACAATTACATTACTTGGAATCAAAACTGGTGTCATAAGTGAATTTCTCGTCATAGAAAACTCTTGAAAAGTCGTATTATCCATGTTTTCAGGCTGCCTGGATTGAGATTAGCAACATTATTACATATTGCACATATTATATGCTAATTAAATGATTATGCTAATTAGGCTAATTAAACTACATATACATAAAATATCTTCTCATGAATTAATGATTATTCTTTCAAAAGTGATTTACAATGTTGCATTGCACCATCTTTAGGCTTTATAGATAAACAATGACAATGAAGTACACATGCTAATTAGCTCATTATTGCTCATTGTGCTATTTAAGACAATTGCATTACTTGGAATAAAAAACTGGTGTCATAAATGAATTCCTTGTCATAGAAAACCCTTGAAAAATCGTATTATTCATGTTTTCAGGCTACCTGGATTGAGATTAGTAACATTATTACATATTGCACATATATGCTAATTATAGATTATTAGGCTAATTAGGTTAATTATACTACATATACATAAAATATCTTCTCATGAATTAATGATTAATCTTTCAAAAGTGATTTACAATGTTGCATTGCACCATTTTTAGGCTTTATAGACAAACAATGACAATGGAGTCCATATATTGTACATATTATGCTAATTATGATATTTAAGACAATTGTATTACTTAAAAATAAAAATTGGTGTCATAAATATATTCCTTGTCATAGAGAACTTTTGAAAAGTCGTATTATCCATGTTTTCAGGCTTCCTGGATTGAGATTAGCAACATTATTACATATTGCACATATGCTAATCAGATGATTATGCTAATATGGCTATTAAAAAAGTTGCTCAAGGTTGCCAAGCTGGCAACCAAGCTGAATTTACTTCAATACCCATCTAAAACACAAATCAACAAAAAAACCTTGTACTTAACAACTTTTCCGGGTCTGAAAAACTTCTACAGGACTATATGTTGAAAAGATCTAGTCATCTGAATGGTCGAATTGGAGTCGTGATTTTAGCCATGCCCGCCTTACGGTCAATAGTTCATGATAAAGATGCCCGCTGCCCGGGGTAACGGGCCGCATAAATAAATTTTGCTGAGATCCTTATTGGTTTACGTGTAAACTTTTTCTTTGTGCGAGTGTGGATACCATACACGTATAGTGTGTGTGATTTGGTCGCTAAGTGTGTGTGATTCCCGAATGGTAGTGACATTCAGGCAACTTTCCAGCGAAGATTAACAGACAGTGTCACATATTTTCTGTAATGTTTTAACCAATCTTTACACAAGAAAAGGATAAGGTAACAATTATTTGTAGATTTTTGTGTGAATTCGGTATATAAAAGACAATGGACTGCTTTAATATTTATTTATTTATTTATTAAAATATCTGTTAACAGGATAACATTGATCAGCTCGCAGGCTGTTTTACATAATGGTCCTGCATAAAGACAGAAAATACAAATTCAAGAACTGACACTAAGAGTAGTTACCAATAGCAGTTTTATACAAATGGTAAAAAACGAAACAACACAAATAGGAAAAAAAGAATTAGGGAAAAACGAAAAGAGGGGGAAAAGATACGCATAAGTTTATGTAATTTTCTTAATAATAGGGCTAGCAATCATGTTAGTTAGTTATTGCATACAAAGCTGTAGTAGTAAGGAGAAACGGCAGTGAACACATTTTATCGATTAAAGGAAGATTTTTTTATATTGATGTTTAAAACTGTCAACTGAATTGGCATTTTTGATATTATTGGGAACCTTATTCCAATTAACCGCTCCACCAAACTTAAAATATTGTTTGAATAAGGTCATGATTGGGTAATACTATATTTAGACAGTTTGCATTTCTTGTATTAAAGGTAATACAAATTTTTGGAAAATTTTGAAAATTGGGTGGATGATTCTTTACAATTTTGATATATTTGGATCCCCCTGTGGATGTTTTAAAAGCACGAGAAAATTTAGCCCCTAAACTACTTTTGCTTTCGAGAAAAATTGAATATAAAAATTTACCGGTGCTCCCGGTAAATTTTTATAAATTTCAAATAGCGCCTACGGCCGTACAATGGTAGCTGCGACCAAGAAAATCTTAGAATATGTAGTTGTGATGTATAATTTCTGAATGGAAACCACTGATCGGTACATTTTAGTCAAGAAACATTGTTTTATAGGTTGGTTGTTTTATAGCTTAAATTATATCTTGACCTTGAGAGGGAGCTATACAACATAAAGAGTTGATTATTTACAATTTCATAACTTTAGACTCGATTTCATCCACGACAACGATCACTGAATATTGTAGGACCGCATATGCGTCCAATATGTTCATTTGAACCAAATTCATGACCCCATACCAAAACTTGTATTACCTTTTAGGCCATGGCGGTCGAAATACATTTCTATTTCGTTTGATAAGCGAGGTGGGGGCAATGCCCCTTATACATTTCAACATAAGCATAGCAAGAAAATAATCACGGCGGTGCATGGTCAATAGTTTGCCAGAAAAGTTGTTTTACTAATGCGTTGCTAATATACCAGTTACATATCTAGCAGCTCTTTTCTGCAATCTCTGAAGGGGCAGCTTGTAGCTGGCTGGGCAGTTTCCCCATACATAGATTGCATGGTCTATACATGGTTGGATTATACACTTATAAAGGGTGTTCAATAGTTCTGAGTTTAGGAATTTACTCAGCTAGAGAATAACTTGTATAAGCAATAGATTTACATAAATCTCTTAAATATACATTCCACTTATAGATTTTAGTTTTTCGATCAGTTCATCTTTTATGAATATATTCAATATATCAGAGGATCTTATTAATAATTGTATTAGTATTGTTTTGGTTTTACTTGTGTTAATGCGTAATCGATTTTGATTATACCAATTATTTAGAGCGTTAATATCTTTTTGTAATTTCTTTGTGACATCATCTAACTTACTATCTGCAACAAAGACTACAACATCATCAGCAAATATGGTGCAGACGCCTTCAGTTATAAATCGTTTATGAATATTAGGAACAAAAAGGAGGCCAGGACACTGCCTTGTGGTACCCCGATAGAAAGCTCTCTTTATATCATATAGTTTTCTTTTGGAGTATGCCACTTTTTTTTTTTTTTTTTTCTCTTTTTGCCTTCCACAGGGATCCTTTATTAAATAATATCGTTCACATTATTATGTATACAAGAATTGATTTTTACATGCAGAAATTCAAAATAATATTCCTGGCCATTCAAAATATGATAAGAAAATACATTTATAGATATCAGTTACAAATTGAAGTTCACTTTTTTAAATAAATATCACAGATTTAGTTGGCAAAATGATTTTATAAGAAATAAACAATCAGAAACACTTTGCAAGAAGTAACTAATTTTTCACAAATTTCTGTTCTTTTAGATTTGTTTCAAAAACTGGCAAACACTGTTTACATTTGGCTGCAAAAATTTCTTTCCTGACTATAATCATAATACAGTTGAGGGCACTGTTATCATTACCGTGAAACCCAAACAACTTATTTTGATTTCTAAACTTAATAAGTACATTATTACGAGACAACCAATACTCAAGTTTAGACCATGATTTCGGTTGTATGAATACAGTAACAAAATATATGTATAATCGTTTCTACACTGTTATTACAGAATGTACATAAGTTATCTGTAACTAATTTAAATCTTAACAAAGCATCTTTCATATAAAGAATTCTATTCAGTAACTTGAACTGAAACCACCTCATGTTAACATCGACAGTTGAATTAAAGGGAAGAAAATAATACGAACTCCATACAATGTTGTCAAGGTCAAACTTCTGTTTCCACTTAGTAAGACTTTTACATTCCTGTATATTATGCTTCAATAAAGAACGGTATGTATGTGCACAACCTTTTTCCACTTTTATTATTAATAACAATGCTTCCGGGATGATACATGTAGGTTCAATGACCTTTGGTATGACATTTTTATTAAAACCAAATTGAATAGCATGACAAAAGCCATAATATTGAAGAAAGTTTACATGTACATTGTGTTTATGTTGAAAATCAAAGTATGAGAGAAATGATCCATCTGTTTTTAAAACATCGTTAACAAAACGTACCCCCTTAGCGCACCAAGACTTATAATAAATTACGTTATCATTAACTTTTATTTTAGGGTTATTCCAAAGGGGTTGACATGCAATATCATTTACAGTGAATTGAGTAAGGTCTGAAAAGGCTGATAATACTTCTACCCAAAATTGTTTTCGTATTGTAGTGGCTAAGTCTTTGTAATATTCAGCCCCCATGAATAACTGAAGAGATGTATACGATGGAGGTAAGAATGATTGGAACATATGAAGAGTGAAACTTTCAGAACAAATAAATCTTCTTATCCATGATATCTTAAGTGATTTACAATGCATACAAAGGTCAGTCACTTTAACTCCGCCTTCATTGTACAATTGACCCATTTGTTTCCTACTTATTTTATCACGTTTGCCATGCCATATAAATTCAAAAAACGTCGATCGATATCCTTCATAATTTCTAATTTTGGTTCAGGAAGAGATAAAAATAGGTAGTTCAATTTGGGTATAAATAAAGATTTTAATATGGGAACTCTTCCTAAGGGAGTCAATGTTCTTTTCAACATATCGCCATATCGTCATCTGACGGTTTATCTCTTGAACCTTTTCTTGATAGTTGTGATTAACCATTTCTGATAATTTAACTGAAAAGTCTATGCCCAAGTACCTAAAATATCCCTCAGATATCCAATTAAGTTTGTACTCGTGTAAAATCTCTTTTTTGAAAGTTCTGTTCTTCTCAATCCATATCACTTGAGTTTTAGTCGTGTTGACTTTGAGATTGGACATATTTGCAAATTCATTAAGTATTGTAAGGGCACATTGTAAATCCTGCATTGAACCGTTGAGTGTTAAAAGGTTATCGTCTGCATATTGCAACAGTTTAAGCGTTTTTCCATTCATATGCAATCCGCCCAAAGAATGTGAGTGTCGTATTAGGATCCCAAGTATCTCACTGACTAACAAAAAGAGGTAGGAAGACAAAGGATCTCCCTGGCGACATCCTCGTCCTATTTCAAATCTATCTGTACAGTGTCCGTTAACTAATACACAAGAGGATGCATTTGCATAAAACAAGTTGATCCATTTCTTTACAGATGGACCGAAGCGAAACAAATCCAGGACATTAAACAGAAAAACATGCGATACGGAATCAAAAGTTTTTTCAAAATCAACAACGAGAAGCATGCCAGCTATATCATGTAATTCAGTATAAAGTAGAGTATCATATAATAAACGTATGTTTTCGCCAATAAAACGACCACTAAAAAATCCTGTTTGATCTTCATGTATCAAAAATGACAAAACGCCCTTGAGTCTGTTTGCGATGCAACTGGATGCTAATTTCTAAACTACATTCAATAAGGAGATCGGTCGCCAATTTTTTAACAAATGTCTAGGTTTGTTACCTTTTGGAATCAAAGTTATTATTCCCATTTTTTGTGAGTTTGACAATTTCCCTGTGAAATACGCATAATTCAATGATCTTACCAGCAAGTATTTAATATCTTCCCAAAAGTAACGATACAATTCTACAGTAAAACCATCCTGTCCGGGGGATTTATTGTTTTTCATGATTTTTAAAGTGGAATAGATTTCGTCAACACAAAGTGGGCCTTCCAATAATGAGGACATTTGCGAGGACAACTTAGGAATGTCAGGGTAGTTTAACAATAATTCCAGATTAATTCCATCAGTTTCTTTTTCTGCATAAAGATTAGAATAAAAGTTAAACACTTCCTTAAGTATGTCACTTTGTCTGTCTAAAATATCACCATTTTCAGCGGATAACTGACGTATTTCTTTATTGGTATTATTTTGTTTTTCTAAATTTAAAAAGAATTTAGACGGTTTTTCTCCAAACTCCATCCATTTAATTCGGGATCTAATCGCAATTCCTTCATTAGTTTTAAGACGGGATTCTTCCAGTTCTAATTTTGATTTATCAATTTCCTCTAATACAAAAGTCTTATCATCAGATATTATCAATTTTCTTTATAACTCTTCAATTTTCTTTTCTAGATCTTTTTCCCTGTTCACATTTTGTTTTTTGGCAAAGGAGGCATATGATATTGCTTCCACTCGAATAATCAGCCATGCATGAAGACTCTCGTCTACGGCTGATTGTCAACGAAACGGAGTTAAGTCTTTTGTTAATTTCGTTTATTGATACGGCAGGCAGCCAGTGAAAACGAATTCGTTTAATAAAATTATGGAAATGCAAGCACTACTTTAAACAAACAGAACTTTGTCATTCCTCGCTCATTTTTCCTGATTGAGGTGTCATATGAAAGGGCAGAAACTCAACTTTTTAGAAATGTGAATTTTTCTTCGAAATTCAGATACCGCCCGCCAAATGTCTTTTTGGTTTCCTTCCTTCAAATTGCTTTTAATCACTCATGCGTGAAATATGCATTATCTGCGTAACATCACATGAAAGAAGAGACTCTAAGCTTTCCAAATATGTATCATTCATTAATTATAGTTGTGATTAGGTTATGATAGAACATCGATACTTCTCGGTTTCGTTTTTTCTGGGACGCACTGTATATCCTATAATAAAAGGCTTATCTGGGTCTTGATCTAATCAAATTCAGCTTTCTTTAAAAGTTTGTTAAAGATATATCATTAGTTGCGAAAGTAGACTGAATAGTGGTTATTCATGAGTATAACTCTGCATCTTGACACGAAGACCTGAATAACAAGTCAAATACATTTTTCATTGTAACTATCACTGTCTACTAACATAAACCAAGACAGGTATACATTATAACGTAACAGAGATTTCTAGCAAATTCAGAAGAACATGCAGGTCATTATCTCATCTAATCCAACCAAGACTTTGCTCATGTATTAGGTTAAATCAAAGTAATAAAATGGATAGACATTTACCCACTACCAATCGTGAATCCTGAAACACTCCCTATATACATGTGTGCATTGGAATTATCTGTTATAGCATACAATACATGGAACTTCTCAAAATTCAGAACAGGTGATAAGGTAGTTGGGAAACCAATATGTCACACGAGTAATGTATAACCACTTCAAATGAATACTCTTTTCACTGCATAGTGATAACCATTATACTTTTCTAAACCATTTCAGATCGCACAATGCTGTGACCATGGGCATACACGTGTAGTTATTTCACCAATCGACAAAAATCAATACGGTAATCTTTTATTTCAAGTATGTTGTGACCAAATAAGTCACAGGTTTTTCAATAACCCAACTTGGTGATGGTCAGATTCCTGTTTAGCCGTTTCTTGTTACAAAGGAAAATATAAACATTTCATACCCGTCTTGGGTTACCTTTTTTTTTAAAACTCAACTATTCTTACAAGAGACTACTTTGTCTTCAACACAGATAACATGTAAAGAACTGTATTAACTGGGTTTTTTTTTTAATCCAATTTAATAAAATTGTACCAACACAAAAGAAAGAAACAGATATTGTTGTTCTCCCGATTTTCTTTCTCGCCCAGTGATAAAACTTTCTTTTAGATAGTTATAAACTCCAAAACTTCCAGTCTTGAATCCACAAACATAATTATGAAAATTATCCGTATATGAACTTTTCGAATTTCAAGACAAGTGATCAGGGAGTATAAGCAAGAAGTTACTAGCCAGTACTGCTAGTAACTTCTTGGTATAAGGGTAACAAAGCTTATATCGCCTGAGTTATGTAACCTCGCTAAAACTGAATACCCTTTTCACTGCATAGAGATAAACACAATTATATAATCATGACCACAGTTATTTCCCATACACACACGAAAAAAGAAGAAAAAACGGGAACAAAAACAGTAAGATAATCTTTTGTTTCCATTATGTGTTGACAAACACATCAAGGTTTTTCCCTTTTCCTCAACAAAACGTATATGTTCAGATTCCTGTTTAGCCATTTCTTGTCACAAACGAAATATAAATTATTAAAAAATATATTAACAAAGTCTACACCCGTATTGGGTTACTTTGTTTCAAGACCAATACTATTTAACAAGAGACTACTTTGTCATCAACACAGGTAACATGTAATGAGTGATTGGTATTAATAGAACCATATTTAAAGTTTTCCTCCGATTTAAAAAGAATCGCTCCAAAAACGAAAAACAGAAGACTTTCATTCTCCCCCCATTTTTTTCTTTTTTTCTTTCTTTTCTCAATCGCGTGTATAATATACATCACACGTTGTCCCTGCTGATGCTTCCTTTCTTTTTTCTCTCCACCAATTATTTTGACAGATCTCATGAATATCAAGTTTTCTCTTCATATTCCAATTATCTTTATATACATCTATGATTCTTGAGTAATATAGTAATGAACAAATATCATGTAAACTCGACTCTCTTTTTCCCTTTTTTCTTCTACAAAATTATCATTCATTAAATATTTTGAGAAAGCCGTTTAGTGTAGATATGATTGAGGAACATATTAAAAATAAACACGACTTATACTTATACATTTGCTTGATCACTGTATATGTTTCGAACTTTCGATACTGAAAGAAAGTGATCGATGCTCGTGATTAAAAGTTTTAAAACCTCGATGGTGCTAAAATAAAGAAGCCCCTTAATATATCTCAATCAAGTACAGTACGTCACGCTGACGATGATCCCTTTTCCCGACACTGTAAAAGCAAATTTACACCATTTAGTTTGATTCTTGTGGACTTATTCTCATTCTTTCTCATTTGATATGCCTTTTGCTCGAGTAAGAATCGCCTTCTCTTCAGTGGTGCAGGTAAGTCGGTCACAATGCGGAAAGCGTGACGGACAGCAGCTTGATCTTCCGAGGTCAACGGACGTACTTGCGTTCGTTGACAAGCATATAAGACGGCATCCCTATCCAACATGGCGCCGAACCGTACAATAGGGACTTTTAGAATGAGTGGACGAGAACACGACGAACGCCGACTGATCATGCGTGTAAACGTACTTAACTGCCCATGTTGACTACAATTAGAAATCTTTTAGATTGCACTCGACGATATACATGCATGCATGAAGTAACATTATGAATATCACGAACGAAGAAAGAGGACAAAATATACAGTTCCTCATTCTACCCTCAACAAAAGAACATCCCTTCACTGCTATTATGTAAAAATGTGTAGAACAGGTGAATATGTATGTGACACCTGTTCTACACATTTTTTACATAATAGCAGGGAAGGGATGTTCCTTTGTCTACCTGAGGAACTGTATATTTTATGCGCACGCGGCATACTAGTACCTTGAGCATGTAAAGGCGCTATATAAATATCAATATGTATGTATATATGTACTAGATTTAGGAAAATCAAGCTTGACGCATTCTCAATCGCCGACTGAGACGTCGTAACGCATGCGCAGTGCCTTAAAATGACGTCACACGTTGCAGTCAAAGCTGTCAACGCGTGCAAATCTAAAAGTCCCTAATGATGGGATCATGACCACGTCTACTCTCGTCATTAGGGACTTTTAGAAATGCACGTCAAGAGCTTTGACTGCAACGTGTGACGTCATTTTAAGGCACTGCGCCTGCGTCACGTGGTCTCAGTCGGCGATCGAGAATGCGTCAACCTTCATTTCCCTAAATCTAGTACATGCAATACATACACACATATTGACATTTATAAAGCGCCTTTACATGCTGAAATGTGTAGAACAGGTGTCACATGCACCTGTTCTACACATATTTACATATTAGCAGTGAAGGGATGTTCTTTTGTTGAGGGTAGAATGAGGAATGTCCTCTTTCTTTGTCCGTGATGTTTATTGTGTTACTTCCTGCATGCATATCGTCGAGTGCAATCTAAAAGATTTCTAATTGTAGCCAACATGGGCAGTTAAGTACGTTGACACGCATGATCAGTCGGCGTTCGTCGTGTTCTCGTTCACTCATTCTAAAAGTCCCTATTTCCGGGTGTGACACGTCTTGGAAGCCGATGCGCGTTCGCTATGAACATACTCAGCGCCTCCTCCTTCGAGAAACCCAGCTTTTGAATTATGCTTCTCACAACTTCCACAACTCTTTCATCTTTCTTTTTCTCTACTCCGTAGATCAACAGATTCATTTTTCGATCGTGTAATTCCAAAGCCATTAGCTTTTGCTTCAATTCATTTTCGAGGTTTTCATTCCTTTTTTGGATCTTAGGCAAAACATCACTTTCAATCACAATAAGCCTTTCGCTAGAATCCGCGACTGCGGCTTGTAAATCAACCATATTCGCTCGCATTTCAGTGACTTCACTACGGATTGCTTTCACATTAGCATTCAATGTATCCAATTTTTCGATGATTTTTTCAGTTGTTTTAACAAAATCAGAATGGCTCACCAGATCCTTAGTCTAGACGGGGGGCGCCATCTTGTCCTTCTCTGAAGTGAACGAGCGATGTGTGGAATGTGTTGTGCACCCGGGCGTACTGAGAAGTGTGTCTATTGTGGAAGTCGCCTCTCCCGTGTGGTTGCCCGACATGGCACCAGCAGAGGCCTGTTGAGTAGATATTGTAGTATCCACTCGTGAGGTGTCGAAAGTATTTTGGTCGTTATTTTTCCTCTTTCTCAACAAGTACGGCTCCCTTTTTGTTCTGGTAGATTTACTCCCTTTGCTCATAATAATATTGGTAATGGAGCAATCTCAAAATAGTAAGATCCGGAAAAAAAATAAAAAAATTAGCCTACTCTCACATCAGACCGCCTTGCCTTCTCCATTGCGTGCGTGCCACTTGCTTCCTATTACTTAAACAGTTTTTGAACCACATGAGCCTATTTTCAGCAATTCCATATTTTTCAAGTTTGAACAAAAGAAGCTCGTGGTCAACACAGTCAAAACATTTAGAGATGTCTAAGAAGCATGCACCAACCATTTCTATATTAGTGCCCTTTTATGGGGCATTAATCCTCATTACTGTCATTTATGACTTAAGGGCGTAGGTCCCCTAGTCGATAGGCATATTAGCATACACATGCTTTAGCAGTCACGCAAAACACACATTGGTAAATTGTTATTCAATAAAATCTGAGTATATATACTATTATCTAGATCTATTATTTTTAAATTATTTTAAAAATAATTCCATAAATTGGGGTAAAAAAAAATATTCCACCTTTTTGAGCGACAGTGTATAAGTCATCTTAAACACGGTGTAAGCATGTTATAATTGAATGGTATGGAAGAAAGGCGTATTGATCGACATTAATCATATCATGTTTTTGGAGGTAGAAAAGTAACTGTAATTGTATTTCCTTTTCTATAATTTTGGAAATATGACTAGCAACAGAAATTGGTCGATAATTAGTCTTTTCATTTGTTGAGCCTTTTTCTTTGGAAATCGGTGTGGTACGTGCAATCTTCCAGTCACCAGGTAATATTCCCGTATCCTGACTTACATTAAAAATATCCTTAGACTTTGTCACTCCAGAAATCTTATTCAATTCTGTCCGTAATTTCTTCGAATTATTCTTATGTTTATTATGTACATCCCGGAAGTATTCCTGGTTTCGTTTTCGTATGAGACAGATAATATGTGTTTTTAATAGTTTTTTAATATTTTTTATCATATTCAGTACGAGTTCGTAGTTCAGGAGAAGACACGGACTTTGTTTTAACAAAATCTCTGGTGTACATGAGTTTTACAATTTCTGGAGTCATCCAGGGACAAATTTTGTCTTTTACTCTAATTGTTTTGATAGGTGCATGATCGTTACTTATAATATTCGAGGCATGGCTGTTTCTATACTGGCTCTCGGGTACGCCGCGGCGCGCCTCGGGGTCATAGCAGGATGTAACGTCTCCTTGAGCCTATATAAACAGATATGCCTATCATAGCAGTCAATATATATATATAATATAATGTTTCATCACTATGGTAGATTGCTTGAACTAAGATCTACTTACCAAAAACAGATACCCTGTTGTAAATTATTTGTTTTATCATTATTTTCTTTTCTTTGTGTAGGATTGGATGGAATTTCTTAGCAAGAGTATAAAAGTGGAAGAATGGCCACAAGTCTTGGAGCAGACCACGATGTTCTTGGTAATCCTGGGTAGATGGATGCTACCGAAGGGAAATCTCACCCGGGAACAACTCTCCCAGCTCCTCCTTGTCTACCTTGGTATGGCAGCGGACATCCTAGAGTTCTCCAGCGAAAGTCTGGCCCAGCCTGTGGTCGCCTGTGATCTGGTCAAGATTGGCATCGTCACCGCTATCTGGGGCATGAGCCTCTGTCAGTTCACGCTTGTACTGACATCTGTGGCGGGTCCAAAGATCCGCAATTTCAAAAATAAGAAGAGAAAGAGAGGCCAGGATGGTGCGGAAGGTAAGACTGAGGATCCCGTGGCTGGTTTCGTTGAGCAAGATATCAAAGAGAAGCGGTCCTCTATCTGTGGGTCGGAGATCTGGTCTCTCCTTACAGTCCTTGTCATGCAAGATTGCCCCTTTCTGGCAATGCGATTGTATTTAATTATACAAATCAAGGTCGTTGATCGCGCTATGCTTTTCTTTGCGGGAAAGAACTTACTGGTGTTTATGCTGGTCACATACCGTATCATTGTGTTATGCGGAGAGCACAATGGAAAGACCAAGGTTAGGCCCGTGCCACTTGTAGGATTTCCGCAGCAGCCTCAGGTTGACGTAATGGTCGTGAGGAAACAAAGTTCAAGATGGTCGCTTGACCCTTTGCTTTCTAGAGTAACCGACTTCACAAATCGCCTGAGGAATCACGTCCAAGTCTTGGACCGAGAGATAGGGAGAAAACGTGGCGTGCATGTTCCCTCCGAATCCGACCGACCAACTACCAAGCCGATGACGCCATTCCTTGTCGACATTGAAGGCCACTCTGTAGAGGTCACTGAGATTAATACCATTGAATCAGTCACACCGGACACCACTGAAACGGAAATCATCGACACGGCACGATCCCTATCTTCTACCGTTGACGACGGGACGATTAAGCCTGGTGAAATCGACCCCGACGGCGTCGACGACACAAGCTCCCCCATCTTGAAACATCACCATGATGATCAACCTGTTCCATCCGTGGTCGAGGTCGGAAATGACTTCGAAGAGATAATAAGTCTCAGTGATGACAGCGTCAAAGAGAATCTGCAGGCCGCGGGGAATGAATTGACTTTAGGACTTGGTAATGATGATCAGATGAAACCTGCCGATTTGAACGATGAAAGCACCGAACTAATTTAAAAACACCTAAAATAGGGGATGATAATCATAGTAATACATTGATATCAAACGATATAATACATTCAAAATCATTACACTAAAAGTAATTACTGATATACTTACCATGTATTTTCCCTTGTCTTTCATGAATAATTTTGACGTTAAAGAAATTATCGTTTTAAGTGATTGTGGGTTGCTGAGTTGCAAAATGAAAACATTGTATAAATATAGAATTTTATTGCAATGAGCAAGAACATACCTGTCTGTAATATGTCTAATAATGTTACTTATTACGTACAAACAATTATTACAAATTCATTTCGACTCATACTTTGTATTTCCCTTTGTCTTTCATTTAAAAATATGACACTTAGGAATAAATTATCATATTTATAATAAACGATCGTGTGAAGCTGATAAGCAAAATTAGAATAGTGTATACAAAGACAGAATTTCATTGTAATAGGAAAGAATATATCTGCCTGATTAGGCATCGTACAAAATGTACATGTATATGTTTATAGTTGTAGTTTTATATATTTTGTGTAGTGCACAGAAAATACTAAGGTTGCGAACTACAATAAAGATACGCAGGTGTATAATTATGATATAACGTAGATACTTATTGTCTCGGTTTTTTGAATGGAAAGAGCAGCACAAACAACGTATACTGGTGTGGAATTAATTCACGGTTTAACTTCAAACACACTCAAATTATTTACGGAACTGAGTAGTGTATAGAACGCAAGTACGGTTATTTAGTCACAAGCTGCCACTTCATGTCTACCAATAGAAATGTAACCATGGTAACTCTATATACAAAACAAATGAAAATACATGTTTTTGTGATAACGGATTAAACAACTGAAATAATGTTATAATTAGTAACGTTTATATATAGCACAAATTCTTATTCATAGATCCTATAGATATGCAGACCTATAGCGTCTTATTCACGGCGACTGAAAATGGAATCACAGTATCGCTGGAAAAATTGAGGAAAAAATTTAAGCTGGATACTGATAAATAAAGCAGCAAAGATGCTTTTTTTAGTTTACTTCGTAAGAAGTAAATATCCAATAGTACGTAGAGTATATTTAAATGCAGTTAACCTGCACGTTAAACAATACAGTGTCATGAACGTCTGATAAATCGTTTTTCTTTCATTATACTTGAGTAAAAAATAACAATTTATGACAAATCATTGGCCAATGTTATGGCCCAGGTATATGCCTCTATACCCGCGGTGAAATTAATGTCACTCTTAAAATAGTGAGTGAAAGTGCCCGACATGATGAATGAAAAAAAAAGTAAAGTATAAATATTATATAGGCAAACATTAAGGGAAATTGTGTGTTCATTGGGTTATTAAAACGCATTTAGGGTAACTTTGTCTGGACTTTGTGTTTTCATACACCATATAATTTGCATTTTTAAAATATCAAGAATGGTTATTTTAAGCAAGTAACTCGTATAGGGGTTATGTTCGAGGGGGTTAAACTTGATTAGGGGGTAAATTTTCGAGAAAAGGCGCGAAAACCCGAAAAGGGTGTGATTTCTACCAATGGATAAAACTTAATTTAGGTTTTTTTTGTAGGGAAATCTGTGGTCACGAGTGTGTAAATCACAGATATCACAATTAATGTAACTAAGTCCATTGTCATTGGGTGCGATGGAAATCAGTGATACATCAAACAAACGCCTTCCAAACACTTTCGACTCGTATCCACCTATCAGACCCATTATTGACATTAATTAACTCCTCCGATCATCCACCAAAAAAAAAAAAATTGCCATTTATAATTACGAAGGTTTGCTCCTCCCTGTCACGTATTCGTTACCGGTATCAAAGCCCTGCCAGTGGAGCATTATCATTTGGAGTTTTGCCTTGTAATGGTGTTTCAATCTCCACTATCGCTGGGGTACTTCGATCAACATATCAACTGAGCCTTAATTTCAACTTTCATAATTCACAGTTTGCAAACCCTTTCAATTTAGTGAATTGTCTCTGACTGGACAATACAGTTTTTTGTGCTATACTCAGCTTAACCGTTTATCAGAAAATTCGCTGATCGATATAAATATAAATACAAGTCTTGAACATTATGGCCAGACGCCGTGGCTTTTTCTTCAAAGCGGCGCTCAGCCGATTCCTCTTTTTCCTTCACGGCGGCATAGTATGTGCTTGGATTTACATGATTCGGGATGGTGACTCAAAAACCATTTATTTCGGAAGTACTCTTTACCTCCTCCCGGTTGAGATGCTCATCACGCTACGATGTACCAAGCATGGAGAATGGAAATGGTAAGTGGCTACGGTTGTAGGAGATTTTTTTAAGATTTCATACGTTTAAATGGTGATCTGACTATTACATTTGCTGCTCTATTTTTCCCTCCACTTTGAACTCTTAATTTGAATTTTTATGAGACGGAATAATAGTTGGAAGAAAGTTCTATATAGAGAGGGAAGAATTATCCATCCAACGAAAATAAAAGTGCTCCTGTGCGATAAGTATTTTTCAAAACTCAAATATCACTCAAAAGGACTGTCTTCATTAATATATTTCTCCCTTTATCCGGGTAACCAGTCATTGCATTCACTTACTATTAATGATAGCACTTATGGATGAAATCCACTTTGCATACCTTATGTGTCGCAATGTCGGGCAAGCTTTTTAGTTGTCAAGAGAAAGTTTGTTAATTTCATATCAATAGCTTAAAAACTCCATGTTAAATTGAAAGATTTCTAAAATAAGTCACTTTTGCACTGAAACTGTGAGTTTGTAAGATTTTACTGTTTGAAGGAGTAAGTTTATACCCTTATAGTGCATAACAGAATTAAATATTTTAATGAGGTATTCTTTAATATATTATATTTCAACTGGGCAAGAAGAAAAAAAGAAATCAACAAAAAAAGACGTTGGGCGCACTTTGGTTTCTCCCTGGCCCACTGTGCGCTGGGTCGCCAGTTAAAAACCCAAGATCTAGACATAATTTAGTACTGTCTCCGTTGAGTAGCAACGCAGGGGAAAGATGTGCCCCAAATGACAAAGGGAGAAAAGACATAAGGAGGGAGATCGAGAGATGAAGAGAGAGTGAGATAGAGAGAGAGAGAGAGAAAGAGAGAGAGGAGGAGGGGGGCTGGATGAGAAGGAGAAATAAATCGAAATTATGAGAGAGATTTAGAGAGAGATTTAGAGATAGAGAGAGAGAGAGAGAGAGAGGGGGGGGGGGGGGGGGGAGAGAGAGAGGGGGGGGGGGGAGCAATATGAAAATAGGATTAAACTAATGGAGTGAAAATTGCAATAACATCAATACAACGTAACTGTTCTAATAAGCAATAATTATAAATCAAAATTGGTATTTCTTTTTCAACAATCTGATTAAAAAAATAAAAAACAATTTTCGTCTGATTCCTACTATCAGGTTCTCTCCAGCCTTGATGCTATATCTTCTCACTGTGATTCCGGGTATCGGGTTTTTGCATGTGGACATCCATGAAAGGAGGATAAAAAAGATGGGTGATCCGGGCTTATACGAGTGCGAGCAAATATTGAAAAACACGTCGACTTTTCCCGAATTAGACTATGACAAGAATATGGTATGTAGACAATTTAAAGATATCATATGCTATGTATGTGTGCGTGTGTGTGTGTGTGTGCGGCTGTGTGTGTGTGGGTGGGTGAGTGTGTATATTGTGTACAAAGTAAAACTAGTGTGTGTGTGTGTGTAATTGGGTTTTTACAGACGTGTATCAATCAGATATGATTATTTACGTATGGGGACCGACTTTTCACGTCACCATCCGAAAGACGTGACTCAGTTTCGAACCTGCGTCCTCGGCTGAATCAGTTTGTAACTTCGATTGTAAGCTGGATTACAGGCGCACGTCACAACGTCTAGTACTAGTGGGTGTGTGTGTGTGTGTATTGGGTTTTTACAGACGTGTTTCAATCAGATATGATTATTTACGTCTGGGGACCGACCTTTAAACGTCACCATCCGAAAGACGTGACTCAGTTTCGAACCTGCGTCCTCGGCTGAATCAGTTTGTAACTTCCATTGTTAGCTGAATTACAGGCGCACAACACAACGTCTAGTGTGTGTAATTGGGTTTTTATAGACGTGTATCAATCAGATATGATTATTTACGTCTGAGGACCGACCTTTAACGTCACCATCCGAACTAAGTGACTCAGTTTCGAACCTGCGTCCTCGGCTGAATCCGTTTTGTAACTTCCATTGTAAGCTGGATTACAGGCGCACGTCACAACGTCTAGTACTAGTGGGTGTGTGTGTGTGTATTGGGTTTTTACAGACGTGTATCAATCAGATATGATTATTTACGTCTGGGGACCGACCTTTAAACGTCACCATCCGAAAGACGTGACTCAGTTTCGAACCTGCGTCCGAATCAGTTTGTAACTTCCACTTTTAGCTGGATTACAGGCGCACGCCACAACGCCTAGTTAGCAGAAGTAGTAGCAGTAGTTTGTTTTATCTATTTCAATACGGTGATGAAAACCTGCTTTCAGCCGCAAGGCTGTTTTTCAGCAAGTTCGTATACAAAAGAAGACAACATTACAAATTTTATGTACATTATTTTACTAATTCCCGAACAAAATGATGAGTATTATTTATTTCATAAAATGATGGTTTATAACATGATTTTACTAATGACCGGTCATTAGCATTTGATAATGACCGGTCATTATCAAAATTACATGCTAGGCAAAATAAATTTCTGGTCACGTGTACGCTTTCAACCAATCATTTGATTAGGATCCACGTCATCATCTTATTAAGCATGGAGCTAGCCTGTGACAGGACTGTGGCCTCTGTTGGCTACTCAACTCTAAATTTAATTCATTTTACCCCGCTTTCTCCCTTCTGTACATGAGTATCGTATGAGTATGTATCTATATGTAATGTGTTTATAACTTGTTTTTATATATGGTTTTTTATTGATGTGATCTATTTATGAGTGAAAAAATGACTGTAAACTTAAAACCTGAAGTCTGAAAAAAGAGTGCAATTCTACATTACATTATTTGCTATACTGCCATCGATCAATGACTACAGAATACAGAATTCAAAGATGGCTAACATGACATTATTTTCAATGTTCAATTAATTGCACTTAATCGAGATGTCCATTTATCACTTAACGTAACACGCAAAGTGGTTTACCCGAAGCATTTTACCAAACTATAAGAGGCGGATAATTTCCCGCTCATCTCACCTGACCTGACTTTTATAATCGCTAAATCAGTTCGATCCTAATTATTATACGGCGGCAAAAGGACGAAACTAGAATTGTTGTCTAGACATATTGCTTGTAACACTAACAGTCAAAGGTTTCATTGGAAAATATGTAACTATAAATAATATATAGGCTATATATATCTTATATATGAGTTCTTACCGCTTTTCTCATTATATTTTCAGTATTATACATTCCTACAGGAAAAAAAAAAGGGATTTAACAAGTTTAGGATGTTTTTGACACAACTTTGAAGAAGAAAAAAATATTTTGGACCGCGGTCTATTTTCATGCAAGCCTTGTCCAATTTAAAACATGAACGATGAGATAGAGAGAGAAAAAGAAGAAGAAAAAAAAACATTCGGAACACATTTCACAAAATTTCCTGAAACGTGAAGAAGTGAGTCTCCATCACAAGCGTTATTATCAGCTCATTTCTTCATTCTACTTTTAAAATGTTCAAAGGGTTGTGAGTAACAAATATATATGTTACATTCATAGATAGTTAGAGTTGAATATCAAGTAGCCGAAATTACATTGCGAGGACATGGATGAGCCAGAATTGGTCTTGTGGGATAAGTCCCCTTTGTCTAACTGCCACTGCCTCTCTCTCCACCCAAGGGGTGAATGGGAACCTGATATATTATGCTTGAGCGCTAGTTACTTTGACAGCTCGGCTATAACCAGGGTATTATGTGTAAAGCGCCATGAGCGTCAGAACCTGGCGGATACTGGCGCTATTATTAAGCAAATAATTACCGTTGGTGAAGGTGATGGGACAAACTATTACTTCCGAGGCGATCTGGATGTAGCTATCTTTCCGAAGCGAAGCTGAGGAAAGATAGCGTATATACATTCTGATCGACGAGGAAGTGATAGTTTGCCATCGCTTGAAACCAAAAGGTGATTATTTGCTTTATATTCCACATCAAAAATAATTTAATTACAAAAAGAAAAGGACGTGTATGCATGTACATAAAAGACACCTAGGCCCAAAATCACACCAAAAAGTTTAAGTTTAACCCATCCCTCCTGTGCCCCCTCACTCCCCTTTATGCACTGGAGTTCAAACTATGATTTATATGTGTACAGTGTATTTTTTTTTTTTTTTTACTATAATGGTTTTTTGTATAACTTTCTTGTCCTTTCATTATTGTTAGTTGTTCTTATACATATTGGTTTTTTGTTTGTTTAATTATTACCAATGACTTGTAAATATGTAAATTTTATATGATTGAAAATTTAATAAACACACAAATATAAAAAAAAAAGTTTAACCCATCCCCTTGAGGGTACGGAGCGCGCATGTATTTTCTTTAATTGCGCTCATTGGTAATGCGCGCTTAATTACGCCTGTTTTAGTGCGCTTTTGGATAATCTTCAGTGAAAGTGCGTTGCCCTGTGTAGAAAGTACCTCTATCTTCAATGAAAGTGCGTTGCACTGTGTAGATAGTAGTACTATCTACACAGTGTAACGAACTTTTTGCTTCTCCCATCAATAATGGGCGAGTTATCTTTCATCACGTGATTTACTTTTGACCAATCGTAGACAAGGTTCTTAGTATGTGGGATATAAACATAAATATCCATATCATTATTAATTTGGATGATTTATATGAAAGATCATGAGACTTATTCTGTGCACACAAAAATAATGAATTATTAGCCCGAACAATAAAACCTTTTTACTTATTCTTTTAAACAAAAGAAGAAGAAAAAAACCTGACACATTATGATATCACAAACCCCCAAAATAATTTCCAAACCTAGACCATGATTATGAAATGCCATTGTTCATTAAACCGTCGAAATGACGGACTATCCATTTTGTTTGTCATTTGGAAACCAACTCAATAATTACTGATATGTTGAAGTATGACTGAAGTAGTACTGCAAACGGGATGGCGGGGGAGTAATCAAAACGATGAGCATAAAATTGACAATTTGACAATTATTGTATCTAGTCGAAAGGTAATGTTTGATTTCAATCGAATTTTGAAATGTTCTTGCGATGATAGACATTTTGATGAAATAAACGGATATTGCCTTTTGTCATTGATTGCATATCATGATGAATTATACTGTATATATCTAAAACCTGTCTCTTTTTATTCTTATAAAAACAAAAAATCATATCTATGGTTTATTTTCACACCTCTCCGATTTTTCACGCCTGTCAGCTTTATACATCAAAACCAATGAAAAACTTTACATGGGGGGGGGGGGGGGGGGGCTTTGTTATAGACGTGCAGCCAGGTTTTGAATAAAAAATTAAAACCTTGATATTGAATGTAACCATGCCATATTATATACCTCTCTTTAGTATGTTGAATCTAGTCATCTGATTGGTCGAATTGGAGGCGTGGTTTTAGCTATGCCCGCCTAACGGTCAATAGTTCATGATAAAGATGCCCGCTGCCCGGTGTAACGGGCCGCATAAATAGTTTTGCTGAGATCCAAATTGGTTTTATGTAAAAAGTTTCTTTGTGCGAGCGTGGATACTATACACGTCGCTTAGTGTGTGTGATTCCCGAATGGTAGTAACATTCAGGCAACTTTCCAGCGAAGATTAACAGACAGTGTCACATATTTTCTGTAATGTTTTAACCAATCTTTACACAAGAAAAGGATAAGGTAACAATTCTTTGTAGATTTTAGTGTGAATTCGGTATATACAATATAATGGACTGCTTTAATATTTATTCATTAATTTATTTATTTATTCAAACATATTTCAACAGGATAACATTGATCAGCTCGCAGGCTGTTTTACATAATGGTCCTGCATAAAGACGGAAAATACAAATTCAAGATCTGACAATAAGACTAGTTACTAACAAAATAGCAGTTTTATACAAATGGTAAAAAACGAAACAACACAAAAAGGAAAAATAGAATTAGGGAAAAACGAAAAGAGGGGGGAAAAGATATGCATAATTATATTTAATTTTCTAAATAATAGGGCTAGCACTCATTTTGGTTAGTTATTGCATACAATGCTGTAGTAGTAAGGAGAAACGGCAGTGAACACATTTTATCGATTAAAGGAAGATTTTTTATATTGGTATTTGAAAACTGTCAACTGAATTGGCATTTTTGATATTATTAGGAAGCTTATTCCAATTAACCGCTCCAGCATACTTAAAAAGATTGTTTGAATAAGGTCACTTTGGGTTTGGGCAATATACTATATTTAAAGAGTTTGCATTTCTTGTATTAAGGCCATGGCGGTCGAAATACGTTTCTATTTCGTTTGATAAGCGAGGTGGGGACAATGCCCCTTATACATTTGAACATAAGCATAGCCAGAATATAATCACGGCGGTTTTATCAATGCGTTGCCGCTTGCAATTTCATAGTCAGTTCAGAGATATACCAGTTACATATCTAGCAGCTCTTTTCTGCAATCTCTGAAGAGGCAGCTTGTAGCTGGCTGGGCAGTTTCCCCATACAGAGATTGCATAGTCTATACAGGGTTGGATTATACACTTATAAAGAGTGTTCGATAGTTCTGAGTTTAGGAATTTACTCAGCTTTCCTGGAGAATAAATTGTTTAAGCAATATAATTACATAAATCTCTTAAATATACATTCCACTTCAAGTTTTCATCAATCACTATACCTGAGTATTTAATAGATTTTACCTGTTCGATCAGTTCATCTTTTATGAATATATTCCTTAAATCAGAGCATGGACTTATAGTAGGTCCATGATCAAAGGATATTATTTTATTAGTATTGTTTTGGTTTTACTTGCGTGTTAATGCGTAATCGATTTTGATTATACCAAATATTTAGAGCGTTAATATTTTTTTGTAATTTCTTTGTGACATCACCTGCAACAAAGACTACAACATCATCAGCAAATATGGTGTAGACGCCTTTAGTTATACATTGAGATATATCATTTATGAATATTAGAAACAAAATGGGGCCAGGACACTGCCCTGTGGTACCCCGATAGAAAGCTCTCTTATATCAGATAGTTTTCTTTTGGAGTATGCCACTTGCTTCCTATTACTTAAATAGGTTTTGAACCATAATAGTCTATTTTCAGCAATTCCATATTTTTCAAGTTTGAATAAAAGAAGCTCGTGGTCACAGAGTCAAAACATTTAGAGATGTCTAAGAAGCATGCACCAACCATTTCTTTCATATTTAAGGCTTCGTATAAGCCGTCTAACACGGTGTAAGCATGTTATAGTTGAATGGTTTGGAAAAAAGGCGTATTGATCGGCATTAATCATATCATGTTTTTGGAGGTAGGAAAGTAACTTTAATTGTACTTCCTTTTCTATAATTTTAGGAATATGACTAGCAACAGAAATCGGTCGATAATAATTGTTTTCATTTTTGAGCCTTTTCCTTTGAAAATCGGTGTGGTACATGCAATCTTCCAGTCACCAGGTACTATTCCTGTATCCTGACTTACATTGAAAATATCACACAGGGATTAAGCGATATACGGGGCAGCTAATTTGAGTAATTTAGTGTCAATGTCTAAGACATCTAAGTTGCTATTTGAAGCCAAGTTAGTTAATTGTTTTAAAATATTGGAACTATCAATTGGTTGGAAATAAAATTCATAAATACAGTGTGGATGATTCCATTTCGGTTTTTCTTTAACAAATGATTTAGAGATATTGTTACCTGCATGTATTAATACAAAAATCGTTCATTTCATTACATTCAATATTACAGCTCATGTCCTTAGACTTTGTCACTCCAGAAATCTTATTCAATTCTGCCCATAATTTCTTCGAATTATTCTTATGTTTATTATGTACATCCCGGAAGTATTCCTTTTTTCGTTTTCGTATGAGACAGAAAGTATGTTTTTTTAATAGTTTTTTTGTACTTTTTATCAAATTCAGTACGAGTTCCTAGTTCAGGAGAAGACATGGACTTTCTTTAAAGGAGCTACACAAAGAAAATTCACTAACAACTCATAATAAAACAAATTACATAATGGATGGAAAGATTTTCTCTTGAAAAACACGAACAATTTGCTGGTAATCAAATAGACATCATGGAAAGGCGTAAAATGCAATTTTTCAAGACCCTCCTTAGACCCCGAACGCCCCTGAACGTAAGTCAAACACACGAGCGTAGCGAGCTCTGAAAAGTGACGTCACACACTGGACAAACAGCTCAGTGCCGTGCAGCAGTATGCAGCTAGCCAGCTGTGTCCCATATGTGACGTCACAAATATTGACGCTCTACAAAGGACCGCTGAAGGCAGAAAATCTGGATCTCAAAACTAACATTTTTCAGAGTTGATTACTGCGGGCCCCAAACATATTCTGAAGAGTAGAGTTGTTGTATTTGATCGGCAAGGCTTCCCCTTCGCAATGATATGAGTTTTGCATCAATTCAAAAACACTTTTGATTCTTCGTGTGGCTACATGAGTTTTACAATTTCTGGAGTCATCCAGGGACAAATTCTGTCTTTTACCCTAGTTGTTTTGATAGGTGCATGATCGTTACTTATAATATTCGAGGCATGGCTGTTTCTATACTGGCTCTCGGGGACGCCGCGGCGCGCCTCGGGGTCATAGCAGGATGTAACGTTCCCTTGAGCCTATATAAACAGCTATGCCTATCGTAGCAGTCCATATATCTATAATATAATGTTTCAAGCGTGAATGTGTAAAGCAATCATGCAAATGGAATACGGCAAAACCTTAAACATGGGTTTCGTTTTGAATGGAAGGCCCTATGATAGGTACCATTCCTTTGCCAAAATGACCCTTAAAAATGGGTATGGGTTAGACGCTTCGGCCGCACACCCCCGACCAAACCGAATCTGAGTACCCCCCCCCCCCCCCTCCCCGGGTTTTGCTCCAGCCACCTCCGAAATAATGCAATTTCTGTGAAATGTTCCATATTATTTGGCATTTGGTAATGATGATTGTATAATCTCTCATATCCTTAAATATTTATTTCTGATCATCGCTGTGCTATTATTGACCTGTGTGTGTGCATGTTCGTGTGGTTGTATTTGCGTATAGCGTGTAGAAGAGATCTTTTTTTCCTATGGTAGATTGCTTGAACTAAGATCTACTTACCAAAATAAGATACCCTGCTGTAAATTATTTGTTTTATCATGACTTTCTTTTCTTTGTGTAGGATTGGATGGAATTTCTTAGCAAGAGTATAAAACTGGAAGAATGGCCACAAGTCTTGGAGCAGACCATGATGTTCTTGGTAATCCTGGGTAGATGGATGCTACCGAAGGGAAATCTCACCCGGGAACAACTCTCCCAGCTCCTCCTTGTCTACCTTGGTATGGCAGCGGACATTCTAGAGTTCTCCAGCGAAGGTCTGGCCCAGCCTGTGGTCGCCTGTGATCTGGTCAAGATTGGCATCGTCACCGGTATCTGGGGCATGAGCCTCTGTCAGTTCACCCTCGTACTGACATCTGTGGCGGGTCCAAAGATCCGCAATTTCAAAAATAAGAAGAGAAAGAGAGGCCAGGATGGTACGGAAGGTAAGACTGAGGATCCCTTGGCTGGTTTCGTTGAGCAAGATATCAAAGAGAAGCGGCCCTCTATCTGTGGGTCGGAGATCTGGTCTCTCCTCCTAGTCCTTTTAATGCAAGATTGCCCCTTTCTGGCAATGCGATTGTATTTGATTACAAAAATCAATGTTATTGATCGCGCTATGCTTTTCTTTGCGGGAAAGAATCTATTGGTGTTTATGCTGGTCACATATCGTATCATTGTGTTATGCGGAGAGCACAATGGTAAGACCAAGGTTAGGCCCGTGCCACTTGTAGGCTTTCCGCAGCAGCCTCAGGTTGACGCGATGATCGTCAGGAAACAAAGGTCAAGCTGGTCGCTTGATCCTTTGCTTTCTAGAGTAACCGACTTCACAAATCGCCTGAGGAATCACGTCCAAGTCTTGGACCAAGAGATAGGGAGAAAACGTGGTGTGCATGTTCCCTCCGGATCCGACCGACCAACTACCAAGCCGATGACGCCATTCCGTGTCGACATGGACGGCCACTCTGTAGAGGTCACTGAGATTGATACCATAGATTCAATCACTCCGGACACTACTGAAACGGCAATCATCAACACTGCACGATCCCTATCTTCACCCGTTGACGACGGGACGACTATGCCTGGTGAAACCGACCCCGACGGCGTCGAAGACACAAGCTCCCCCATCTTGAACCTTCACCATGATCATCAGCCTGTTCCATCCATGATCGAGGTCGGAAATGACTTCAAAGAGATAATAAGTCTCAGTGATGACAGCGTCAAAGAGAATCTGCAGGCCGCGGGGAATGAATTGACTTTAGGACTTGGTAATGATGAAACCTGCCGATTTGAACGATGAAAGCACCGAACTGCCATTAGACAGTAGCCTTAACGGTGAATTTAAAAACACCTAAAATAGGGGATGATAATCATAGTAATACATTGATATCAAACGATATAATACATTCAAAATCATTACACTAAAACTAATTATTGATATACTTACCATGTATTTTCCTTTGTCTTTCATGAATAATTGTGACGTTAAAGAAATTATCGTTTTAAGTGATTGTGGGTTGCTGAGTTGCAAAATGAGAACATTGTATAAATATAGAATTTTATTGCAATGAGCAAGAACATACCTGCCTGTAGAATGTCTAATAATGTTACTTATTACGTACATACAATATTTCAAAAATTCATCTCGACTCATACTTTGTATTTCCCTTTGTCTTTCATTAAAAAATATGACACGTTTGAATAAATTATCATAATTACAATATACGATCGTGTGAAGCTGAAAAGCAAAATTAGAATAGTGTATACAAAGACGGAATTTTATTGAAATAGGAAAGAATATATTTGCCTGATTAGGCATCGTACAAAATGTACATGTATATGTTTGTAGTTTTAGTTTGATATTATGCGTAGTGCACAGGAAATACTAAGGATGCGAACTACAATAAAGATACGCAGGTGTATATAATATTACGCAGATGCTTATTCTTTCGGTTTTCCAAATGGAAAAGAGCAGCACAAACAAAGTATAATGGTGTGGAATTAATTCGCGGTTGAACTTCAAACACACTCAAATTAGTTTACGAAACTGAGTAGTGTATAGAACGCAAGTACGGTCATTTAGTTAAGCTGCCACTTCATGTCTACTAAACGCATTGTAACCATGGTAACTTTATATACGAAACAAATGAAATTACATGTTTTTGTGATAACGGATTAATGCATTGAAATAATGTTATAAGTAGTAACATATGTTTATATAGCATTAGTTCTTATTCATAGAATATCAATCTGCAGACCCTTATAGCATCTTATTCACGGCAACTGAAAATGGAATCTATATCGCTGGATTCTGATTAAAAAAACAGCAAAGTAGCAAAGATGCTCTTTTAGTTTACTTCGTAAGAAGTAAATACCCAATTGTACGTAGAGTACATTAAATGCAGTTAACCTGCACGTTTTAAACAATACAGTGTCATGAACGTCGGACAAATCGCTTTTCTTTCATTATACTTGAGTAAAAAATAACAATTTATGACAAATCATTGGCAAATCTTATGGCCCAGGTATAAATAGGCCTCTATATATACCCGCGGTGAAATTAATGTCACTCTTAAAAAAGTGAGTGAAAGTGCCCTACATGATGAATGTTGCCATGGTTACGAAGCCACATAAAAAGCGTATACATGCACTGCACTTCATCACGCTCGAGTTAATCAGACGTTACCACTCACGATAATTTACCAACGATATATTTTGTTTTATCTTTGGCAATCACGAAATGTAGAATCCTGTTTCCAATGTACAATGCAAATGGATTGGTGTGTGGGGGGGGGGGGGGGTGAAGGGGGGGAACGGCAATGATTTAAAGCCAAACCTAACAGGAGCGTGACATGAGACTGATTCGTGATGAATTATTAATATATTTTTTTATAATCACATTTTGTTTTAAATGCATGCAGAACCAAAATGTCACTAGACTTTGGTAATAAACTGCTTTATTTCATTAACCTATTGTATTTGATAGTAGGCTTATCCCAGAGAGATGATAGAGAAGGAGGGGAATCAAGCCGCTCTCATTTGACCCCTTGCTCCAAACTGCCGAAAAATTATGCGCTAATCTGGTACTGTTGACTATAGTAGCTCGGAGCATGGAACTTCAAAGCCAAGTGGAATTTTACGCATCCCATTGTAACGCTTTAGTACTCACGCATGTGTTTCAATAAATTACAAGAGTTTCCACTCCTTCTCTATCACCTCCCTGGCTTATTCGTATGAAACCCACCTTGCATATAGTAGTTTTTTTATGTCAATAAAGCATCTGGAAAACTTTCGGGTTGTCAAGAGTAAAATTTAGTTAGGAGGTAATATAATAAGCATAACATCAGAATACAAATTCTAACTATATAGCCTACTTCTTAATAATTATTAACCGTCTCAGTGTATTTGTTTGTTGCACTCTGTTCTAATTAGTCGGCGTTGTGTTGAGCCGACGCATCCTTAAAGGAAACCGAACCCCAAGTAATACCTTTACTTATTCTGAGAAATGTATTATATTATTGCACATAAATCGACAAGATTCCCCAAAACAGTGTATGAGAGAGGTATAAAGCAAAAATAAAGTACAGTTTCTCAGCACCACATGGGCATCGCCATCTTCTTGATGTGACGTACTATGCGAAGTCGTTTATCAAGTAAATGTATTCAAATTTATGGATGCTTCTTTCCCAGACGTGTGTGGTGATGAAGCATTTCATTCACCTGCTATTATCCTTTGTACTATAATCGCCAGAACGCAAATTGCATAAATAAGTTAGTGCTCTTCTGGGGTGAAGGTTTCTCATAAATGAAACAGATTTTTCAACTGCAATAGTGTAGTATTTATAAATGAAATTTTGTTACAATTGCGCCCCTATTATTTATTTTTCACCTAATATAATTTCTATCATCTCAGTTATTATTTGTTTTTATTGAAAAGTAAAGGTTTCGTTATTGATTTAAAAATTCTTTCCAACTAAAGTTTGGTGCATGATACATGTACAACTTCAACAGGTACGTCACATTTTCAAGAAAATGGCTGCGCCCATATCATGCTGAAAGGCATCACATCATGCCAGGAATATCTTCATTTATATATATCTTGTACATTTTCGTAAGGAAAATTTTCAGAATACACATACTTATTTTTGGGGTTTAGGTTTCCTTTAAATGACGGATTCGTCGGTTCATAATAACGCCGACGAATTATTTTCTTTACTTCTTTATTCGTACCTTCAATTTTGATGTTAAGGACTTGTGCCTTTTCAAGCTTTCAACTGTGTTTTATTGTAAACATAAAGGCCCGAATTCACAAAGCAAGGTTTGAGCTCAGACCAAGGTTTGAGGTCAAACCTCCTTTTGTTTCGCCAAACCTTCTTTTGTTATTTACAAACCTGGTTTGTAAATAACAAAAGGAGGTTTGGCGAAACAAAAGGAGGTTTGAGCTCAAACCCGGTCTGAGCTCAAACCTTGCTTTGTGAATTCGGGCCAAAATGATTAGTCTCCGACCTACCGTCTTGTTGTACTACGTGTGTATATTTTCAACTGCAATGAATTAAAAAGCTCTGAACAAACGGTTTAACTTGTCTATCATTTTGAAATCGTGGTAAAATGCTTGTGTCTATTTCAGGTTTCAACTGAACTTTTTGTAAACATGAAATGATTTGCTTCCAAACTACCGTCTTGTACTACAGGTGTAAATTTTAAACAGCGAATTGGGGCAAATTGTAAAATGTGACTTTCATATCTACCGCAGATTCTGTGTGAATCTTAAAAAGTGGACTCCATAATAACTCTGAAGAAAGAAAAAGATTCCTTTATGGTGTTTAACAATTTGCACAATAAACGGGGTTGCATCCCGAGGGAGGTTTAATACGGGACGCAGGAAAAAGGTTGTTATCCGATCACGTACATTGTATATGGGACGCCGGGTCACCATTTCACAATCTCATGCGCTGTTAATGGACGTGTCCCTGATGCGATTTTGCTTGCTGCTAATGTTTTTCCGAAAACACGAGGCCAATTAAGGCCGCACGTCACACGGAAGTTAAAATTAAGCTGCATGCCAATCAATTAATTTCAGGCAAGCTATAAGTTTTACTACCCTCCCCCAAATTCCATCTATCCACATAATCCTGCCATCCTTATAGAGCACATCGAGTGGTCTCGTAATCCGGTGACCCGAGTTCGAAACCAAGTCGATGCGCTAGTGCCCTTTGGTAAGGTATTAATCCTCATTACCAGGTCCCTCGGAGAGGATCTAAAGCCATCGGCCGTCTGGTTGCTTACTCACAAGCATTTATGCTTTCTTAGCAGTCAGGTAAAATAACCACCACCACACCATAAGTATTCTCCATTTAACAAACGATTTAAAAGACCCTTGGTCCATGACAGTAGAGTCCTCCGTATAAGAAATTTCTCAAGAAATGTTCATGCGACTGAAAATATTGTGTTCCCGAGGACTTTTGTTAAATTCGCCCGTGTTTCTGTTTTTAAAACAGGGTCGGGGTAATGTCAACATAAAATTCCCTTTAATTTTTTTTAAATGGTCTTCAAATTTGCTGACAAAGTGACAACAATATGATTTGCGGCAACCAATTTGAAAAGAGGGGAGAAGGGGGTGTTCACATCTTTTTGTATACTCTTCTTAAATATCGAGGAAAAGAGGGAGAATGAACCACCAAGTCTAAAATAGAGGAAGAAGAATACAATATTGTTTTTGGCAGAAAAAACAAACGTACTTGACTAAATGTTAAAATCTTTTCACAACAACGAAATCTTTTTGAAAAACGGCCACAATTTGCAGCCGAGTTCAAGGTGAAACAGCTAAGAGTGAAGGAACTTGGTCAAGTGATATGATCGCTTAGATACTAGGCTACAAGTACGTCTTTTCTGCCGTGAAAAAACGTCAATACAATATATTTAATGGTCAAGACTGCGTCAGGAAATGGCCGAGAGACGTTGTAGCTCGAAGTATATAAGCTTACTATATGTAGGCCTTAGCAATGAGTAATGAAAGTACACTTTGGCTTGACAGTAGAACTATGAGAAACAGGATTGAGATTATAATCAATTAGTTACTTTACACAATTTGCAAACACTTTGAAAACATTCATTAATCAAAAATGGTAAAAGAATCCCCTGTAAAATCCCCTCTCCTTGAATTGTATAAGGTCCTTTTTTTAGTGGCTGTAGTGGTAAAACCTCAGATTTTATCTTTCAAAAACCTTTCCCCATCTATCACAAAGTATGTGATGTCACCAGTTCTTTATATTGAATCATCCTGAAGAGCAATATATACACCTCTTTAATGCGACTTGGCAACATCGTGTTCTGACGTTCAATCGAAGATATGAATCACAAGTTTATGGTCGCATTATGACGTTTCTATCGTCTCTAGCTCTGTTACCAAGGATGGGAGTAATCTCAGGAAATCCTTTATTTTGGAAGGTAATAAAGACTGTACATATAGAAGCGTCAAGACCATTTATACAAAGTCAGGTTGACAGGATATCTCCTAGTATACTCTTCTTAAATATCAAGGGAAAGAGAGAGAATGAATCATCCAGTCTAAAATAGAGAAAGAAGAGTAAAATATTGTTTGTACATACGTGTATAAATAAAACATATTTATTTCTGTTTTCCAATAAGATGAAAACAAAACTATCCATCTTTCTCACACCCAATTGCTCAAACAAATAACAAATACCAGCTGGAACATTCGTTACTATATATAAAATAATCTTTATTTCTATATCCCACTGGATATCATAACATCGATAGTATGTGATTTGCTCTTATCAATCGGATCTTACCAGAAAACATGAGGTGCATGGTTCAAAAGCATATCATCATATAATATAGCAAGCACATACAATATACAAAGATTTATTACAATCTAACATTTAAGCATATAAAAATACTTATCGATTCAAATTAATTTTTCTTAACATTTTCTGTCTCGAAAATTAATTTCCACCAAACTCTGAGTATCTCATAATAATAATATACATAATAATATAAGTGGGATGTATTTGCATTAAAATGGGAACTACCACTCACAATTTTTACTCCAACTTTTTGTGTAGTTTCTTTTTATTTCTTTGATCATATAGGTCATGCATAAGTAAAATATTATACAACTCACTCCTACATCCTAATCAAATGATTGGTCAAACTTTGGGGTTTATATAACAGCGATAATGACACAAAACAATCTTGAAATAAATCATTTTTACATCAAATCACAAGGATCTAGGAGTTTCATTTGATAAAACATTGTGGCTGTTGTGGCTGTTTATGCACAAATCGTACAAAGCCGTCAGACCGAGTACAATAGAACAGAAGCAAACAGCCTCCACTTGAGTGTGAATAGATCGTATATTGAGCTCATTCATATGAATCATTTTTGTTTACTGTTTCTTTCATTGCCAATGTTATCTTTTTAATGACTGATTGTGAAAAAGAACAGATTGAAATTAAGAAACTCAAGTATCTCACATGGATGACTGCAATTTGACATTGGAATATTTTGAAGAAAAAAATTCTGTCTTTTACAAATATGACATGAAAATTTCTGACCTTTTTTTGCACCAACGCTTGTAAAATTACCCAGCAAAAACATAACTTAACCTAAGAGTCTAAATTGCAGCGCTATTTTAAAAGTTTACGGGCAGTTAATACATACATGTACGTTTGCTTGTGGAAACTATTCATTAATTAGTATTACCAGCCTACATAACGGAATAATGTTGCAATCACATTTGTGTATATTTGATTGTAATAGGTTAAAGTTTAATTGTCAATTGGTCAAATATGATAGACCCTAGGAGAATAAGTAGATGGCAATTATTGAAATCTTACATGCTTCAGTACAAAAGAAGTCCTTGCATCAATGATGCACCATGTAAATTCTCAAATTGCACATCTTAGGGTAAGTCATAAATGTATTGGATTATCTCATACAGGTTGCATCATTAACATTCGTCATAGCATCATGTTTTTTTCAATACAATACACTCTAAGATATTAACAGAGCACCTACTGAGTAATGCTTCAATTTAGTGCCTTCAAATTCAATCGTTATGGGTGACCAAATGGCTCAAAACCATCAGATTCTCACAAATTCAAGAAACAAGAAAATGAGTAAAAATACAAGACGTTGTTTGTTTGGAGCTAGAAGGGCATTCATATGCTCATGGACACTGAAGGGTACCATAATAATTATATCCATGCACCTGACTCTGTCAAAAGCATAATAATGACATCCCAAACATGCTTCCAAGCTTTGATCTCATCACGACCGCCGCTGGAAATGTAAAAGGTTCCTTTGTCTGTGATGATGCGTGATTACGTAATCAACATTGTCGCGCCAAATGAATGTCCTCATTATATTTCATACGCATTATCAGGTGGCGGAGGTCATGATGTGACCAAAGAAAGACTCTCATTATTAGTCCATCTGTAGTAAGGTCCATGGTATGCTTTAATATAAAGTTTATCGCCCTTCTGGCTCTGAACAGAAGATTTATTTGGATAGAAGCTATCCAATTCTCTTAACATGATATCTAACTGGATTCTTTGGAAATAAACTGCAGGTTTCATATATCATTGGAAGGTTTAGAATCTCCAGGCTCAGCAAAATAAATAGAAACCAAGAAATGAATTCTGGCGACTTATTCTTGGTTTTAAGGCATTATGTTGCATTCAATATTATAAATTTTTAGTGACATTGTCCTTGACAGCTGTTCTAATGAAATGTACAATCTACAAAAAATTAGCAACATATTACGCAATAAACCTATCAGTTTTATAACCCATTCACAAAGAATTTCAAAACCGTTGTAAGTACAAGTTCGCCGACATCCCATTGAAACACGCGTTTAATACAATACACATGTTCCAATGGGAAGTCTGTGAACTTGTATTTATGCCGGTTTCGTGAAATGCTGCCCAGACCAACAACAGACCAAAGAAAACATGACATGAGACCAAACAGCCAAGAATCGGTCGGTTTGGAATTGGTTTGGAGTCTGTCTGGTGGTGTCAATGAGGTATAACTTTGGCCATTCTTAATTCCCTATGAGCTAACATGATTTGTATAATATATTGGCTGCAAGGTTAAACCTACTAATACTGCATAATCCTGTATAATCCTTCTTGTAAATATACGCATGTAAAAATTGCATTTTTATTGATTTTCTTTTCTTTTTTTCCATCATAAATGTTGTGTTTCTATGCTGTTATGATAATAAATAAAAGGAATTAACACTAGAGAGAATATTTATTAGGGATTGCCTACAGAATATGGCAAAGAGAGATGTAAAAGAGAGGGAGAGAGTGAGAGAAGGAGAGAGAGTGAGAGAAGGAGAGAGAGTGAGAGAAGGAGAGAGACTCAAGAGAGAAAGAGAGAAGGAGGGAGAGAGAGAGGGAGAGGGAGGGAGAGAGAGGGAGAGGGAGGGAGAGGGAGGGAGAGAGAGAGAGAGAGAGAGTGAGAGGAGAGAGACTCAGAGAGAGAGAGAGAGAGAGGGAGAGAAAATGAGAAATAAAAAATATAGAAAGAAGATGGAATTTGAGAGATGTAAGAAAAAGGGAGCATAAGAAGAGGGAGAGGACAAACATCAAAAGTATCTTTTGCAGAGTAAAGATAGTTCAAGGTATATACATGTAAGTGTGGAAGAAAAGACAAGGGAAAAAAGGAAAAATACATGAATGAAATTGTAAGAAAGGATTGGAACCTCAAGTTAGTTCCTACTATGTCCTAGTTTGTAGAGACATACTGGAGGCGAGAGCAGCAAAGGCTTTCCCCCCTGGTCTGGGGCCCTTCCGCTTCACAGACTCTAGCAGACGAACCTATTTTGGAAAGAGATAATCAAAAATAAAACACACAACAGTCAATAGTGGCCAAATTAATGCTTCCTGGGAGAAAGCCTGGGTGTAAGCCACAAATATGTTTTAAAAAAAAGCAAAGTGATATTACATTAAATACCTTGGATTAAATGGGAGAATAAAATGCCACAAAAAAGTGATTTTGCTTTTTCTGTTTGTTTTAAGGGGAAGCAAAACTTTCATACTAAGTTACTCTCATTGTAAAGTTTAAATGATTGGAATAAAATCAGTGAAAATTTGATCAAAATCAGGCAGGGAAGTTAAAGTTTTTAAAAACTGTTTCACAGAACTTGTTTTCAATAACAAATGCTAAATTTCTATGACAAATTTGCTCTCAGCCAATCAAATGATATGATTTCAGTAGCTTATAACACTTATTGTAACTTGTTATTAATAACAAGTTTTATGAAACAGGGTCCAGACCTCATAAAATGTCAAGTAGAATATTATTCTGCATACTATATCTTGTTTTCAGGAGAGTCGATTATCTCAATCACAAGAAAGAAGGAAAATCATTAAATTTAAAGTAAAAAACATCCTTTCTTATCAGCCAGGTTAAATAGGTTGAGGGCTAGACCTAATATGGGATGTTTACTGACAACACCGGTGTGATTTTGAAAAAGATTTATGCACATCTCAAAATGGAAGAAATTACTAAAAAATTACATTGATCTTACAGAGTCAGGCTAACTCGGACCAGGGGACAACTCGGTTTAGGGTTAGGGTTAGGGTAAAATGACAAAAAATGACAATTTTTGGAGCGGGGCCGAAATGTCCCCGGGTCCGAGTTAGCCCGGAACTGAACTTACCATGTATTTGGTGTCGGCCTGTCCATTCTTCTGGGCAAGGTTCCATAGATTGAGGGCTAGACCAGACATGGCCGGTTGACTGATATCACCATGGAGGATGATGCATTCAAAGAACTCACTAGCAATCACTGCTTGTCTTTTCACGCCACCCTATAACAATAGCGTATAAAAAGAAAGTGTTAATCGAACCCGGGTTTACATCATTCCTTTGATAATTTTGAAAGAATTCCAATATTCTATTTCACTATTCATAATTTAACATAAAATAAAGTAATCTTGAATTGAATCAAAGTGGTATTCTTTTAGGGACATATATCTTAATTGTCAAAACGAATCAAACCCTGTGGTGCATTTACTGTTAATGAGTGCTGGTAGGTTTTTGAGGGCTGTTGATATTGTGCTTATTTCACCCTTTGTGAGAGAGAGAAAAAGGGTGCCATGTTAACATGTAATAGAAGTATAGAACATCTAAAGAATCAGATGCCAATATTTTTGTTTCCCTGTGCATTACAGCTCAGAAAATATGGAAAAATGTACCAGAACACCCCTCTCCCCCCCCCCATCCCCCCTTAAAAAATATATAAACAAAATTAAAAAATAAGAAAAATAAAAAAATAAAAATAAAAACAGATTGAGTCAATGCCTTTCTATCTCCAAACAAATGGACAGAAATCTTCTACTCACATCTTGACCCAGAGTCTTGCAGTGGTCAAGGATAGCAAGGATGAGTGTCCCGGCCACTGCACTGACCTCTCCCAGAAACTTCTTATCGCTACCATAGAGGGCGTCATTTGAATCCACTGAAGAAAAAAAAAGTCGACAAGGGAAGGGCGTCAAAGTGACGGACACTTGAAAATGATTGTTTAATGTTTAATTTATGCATTTGTATCAGACTGAAGACATATGGGGCGTTGCAATCAATTGCAAATCTCACAAATCAAGCGTAAGTCTTGCGATTAATTGAAAATTTGCAATTGATCACAACTCAACTTTTTTGCAACGCCCCATTAGTAAGAGAGAGAGAGAGAGAGAGAGAGAGAGAGGGGGAGAATAAAAGCTAGATCTAGTTAACTTCATTTAATTTTTAAAACTTTAATCCTAACAAAATCTTATGAAATTTAGGAGACTAGTGGGGTGTTGCAAGAAAGTTGACTTGCTAATTGCTATCGATTGCAAATGTCAGTAGCAAAATTTGCAACTCTCTTGCAACGCCCTTATAGTCAACTTAAAAATCATGCCTTCAAACACAATGTGGCGATTAAACATTGGCCTTGGAGATTACAGTTTATAAATGATTAAAATGAATTTTCACAATTATTTCCAAAGATAATATTTTACTCCAGCATCAAATGCTTTCTTCCAGCTATAATTGCAAGACATGCAAAACTAAATAGCTTTGCAATCTCAAATGCTCAGTATGACCTGATTCATTTTAAAGCTCAATTCTTATCTTGATAGTAATCCAACAATTATCAGTCTAAGAGTTCAAATAACACAGTGATATCAATTGTTTTGAGTTAATCCCAATGTACATTTAAATCATATTATAGGTCATTTTACTTTTAAGATAAAGCCAATGTCTTAATAAGTTCCAAAGTAAATCTCCAATCTAAATCAACATGTGTACCCACTCTCTTCCCCAGCTTAACACAATTCCCATTCAGATCCAAAATAAATTTCAATCTACTATGCCCCTAAGATGATTCACATTCTAGAATCCTTCATGTACAAAATATCAATCAAAATACATATCAAAAGTAACTGTTGAATTCTCTGAAGTAAATACTCCTGGGACCAGTTTCACAAAGCCTTTTTTCAATGACAAATTACAAACATCAGTGACAAATCTGCTGATAACCAATCAGAAGCAAGGATTTCAGTAGCTTATAACAAAAATTCATGTGTCACTGATGACAAGTTTTGTGAAACACCCCCCCTGATTTCATATTTGATTCCAGCAAAACTCAAACTCAAAACACTCACCATTTTTGACATGGTATGCAAACTGGTCCTGAGACTGTGCGGAGAGAAGACACAGAACGTTCATGTAGATACGAGCCTTGGCATCGCTATGAGTATCCCAAGTGTAGTCTTGGAAAACATTGAGAAGACCCCGCAGGAGATACAGGCATCCCTGCTCTGGGTTGTCCTACAAAGACAGAGAGAACAAGGGAGAGAGAGATGACTTATAAAGAAAGACAGACTTAGTTTAGAAAAAAGTATGATGAAAGTATGCCATGTTATTAAGAAAGGTTAGGACAAAAAGTTTGGAGACCTGGGCCCTGTTTTATAAAAAGTTGCCATTGATTTGGATATATCGCAAGTCTTCTAAATCAATCGCAAGTTTGTAGTCCCCTATCTCATATGTACAAAGTTGCGATTGATATCAATTGCAAATAAGTTTGCAATCAATATCAGCTCTTTATAAGACAGGGCCCAGGGGGTTGAAATTAATGCCTTTAATATGAAAGGGAATTATAACACTGACCAAATATAAATACTCCATATATACTTAAACATATAGAAATTCTGCTTAAGTCAGGGTACAATTTTTCAAGAAGAGGTGACACAGACAGGATAGCTCGATTATGACAGAAGAAAAACAAAATGAGAATTAAAGGGAAATCCAACATTGAGAGCAAACAACTCTAAAAGAAAGCAGATGTATTGGGGAAGCAGACTGGTGAAAATATTTGAACAAAATTGGACAAGAAATATAAAGTTATGAAATTTTGAAAGTCGTTAACACTATTCATATTGCAACTTTATACTGACTGAAGAGGTAATGCCAGACAAATCTCTCATTTGCTCCAATAAACAAAATGACACAAATTTCTTTTTTTTTTCTCAAAATGTATGACTCGGGAGGTTCTTATTTTCTTTTATTCTCCCCTTTTTTTTAGAGGACCTATATTAATATAGCATCCATAATATATTATGAGTAGTGCACCAAGGAATAAGGCACTTGGGAGAGTCGTCCATAGACTAACTCACAATCCAGTGACAAAATTACAGAGAGTTGAGAGCTAAAGAGTTGCATAGCTAAAACGATCTCATATTTCAAACATTCATAACTCTCTTATCATTCGTCTGATTTCTTTCAAATTGTTGTCATTCTGTTTTTTTTTTTCTGCTTTTATCAAATGAACTAATTACAAGGGTTGGATTGCCATTTAAAGAGAGAGAGAGAGAGAGAGAGAGAGAGAGAGAGAGAAAATGGGAAATAATGAATGTGAGCAAAGAAGACAACATAAAGAAAATAGCAGATATAAAGAAACAAGAAAATAACTTAAAAGAGATAAGAGAAAGAAAAAGTGAACAAAGATTAGAAAGAAGAGATAACAAGAAGTAGATGAGAGTCTACACAAAGAGGAGAATGGGGAATAATCGCCCAATAAACTTATGATGCTGCAACTTACCGGTACTGTTAGCAGAGTAGAGAGAAAGCTATTGACATAGTTGAGGAGCAGAAGTTCGGCAGATCTCATCTTGCGATCAATCTCTAGCATCCTGGGTACACTCGGGATCAAACTGATGGAAGCCTTGAAGAAAGCATCAGCTGAAAATTTTTTAAAAATTACAGAGTTTGATTCCACTACAGGACTTGACAAGAAATAAATGGATGTACCCAAAAGCAGTCTCCCCAATTGATGTAAGTTTTACAGTGGAGAAATAAATTCAATCAATCAATCAGTCATTCCTTTCTCTTTAAGCCTCCCAAATGATTAACCCTTTGAATGTTTCAAATATTCTTTAAAAAAAAAAAGTTTTTTAACAATTAATCATATTTTTGCAGATGAACACATTAACAGACCAGCCAAGGATCTCTCAAGGCAAAATAACGAATGCAGGGTATTTTATATGTTATGCTTTCACACAAAAGTGTTCAGAAAAGAGAGGAATTAAGAGTTCATAACAGTAGTCTGAAGGCCAGAAAATAGGAATCGTTCCTCCAAAATAGGAAAGATTGACAGCTAAAATGTCAACTATGCACTAATTAAGGAACAGCCCCCCCCCCCTCCAACAACAAAAAAAGTGCCACAAACCATTTTATCTTACTTTATGAAAGCATATATTAGTCACCAATTTAATGACTAATCTACAAGGAAATGTGTTAATAATCTTTTCTCTCCCCCTAAATCATCTGACAACTTTAAATATTGAACACACACAGATCTTAGTTGCCAATTTAATAACTAATCTACAAGGAGATGTGTTAATAATCTTTTCTTTCCCCCTAAATCATCTGACAACTTTAAATATTGAACACACACAGATCTTAGTTGCCAATTTAATAACTAATCTACAAGGAAATGTGTTAATAATCTTTTCTCTCTCCCCCAAATCATCTGACAATTTTGAATATTGAACACACACAGATCTTAGTTGCCAATTTAATGACTAAACCCTTTGGGAAACAAGAAGGGCGTACCTTGTGTAAGAGCTTGGTTGAGTACAGCTACTTGACCTGAAGCTAGGTAGAGGTTAAGACGATGAAAGATGCCCACTATGGATGGGATGGTGATGAAGGAATAAGCTGCACACGCCTACAATACACAAAGAAAACAACATTAACATCGATAATGACAAATTTAACAAATGATGAATTTATCAATGATAACACATGCAGTACTCTACATGATATTTATAATAGTAATGATAAATATAACAGTTTTTATAATGATGATAGAAATAGTAACATGCCTGGAATACACAAAGAACTAGATGGAACTTCGACTGCCCGCAGTCGAAAATGATGCCTCCGTCATTGACCAATTTTACAAACCAAAACAGAAGAAATTTGTCATATTCAAGTTCAAGTTCGAGTTCAAGTTCGAATGTAATACATTAACAGGTTCTCAGAATATCGTGACTACAAGCTATTTCTCATTTACATGTACATGTATGACCCTTTGATCTTTGACCTCATGACCCCAAAATCTACTCAGTTCATTGGCTCTGCAAGAAACATACATGTCTTGAGTTTGATGGTAATCCATCCATCGGTTCCAATGATAATGCGATCACAAGCTATTTTTGCATTCATAATGAGCCCCATGACCCTTGACCTCATGGCACCAAAATCTAATCAGTTCATTGCCTCAGCAAGATATATACATGTCCTGAGTTTTATGGTAATCTATTCATCTGTTCTAATGATAATGTGATCACAAGCTATTTTTGTATACATAATGAGCCCTGTGACATTTGACCTATGACCTTGTGACCCCAAAATCTAATCAATTAATTGGCTCTGCAAGATACATACATGACCTAAGTTTGGCCGGTATCCATCAATCGGCTCTTAAGATAACGCGATCACAAGTTATTTTGCATACATAATGAGCCCTGTGACCTTTGACCTTTGACCTTTGACCCCAAAATCTAATCAGTTCATTGGCTCTGCAAGTTACATACATGACCAAAGTTTGGTAGGAATCCATCAGTCGGTTCTTGAGATAACGCGATCACGAGAACGGGACGTACGGACGGACGGACGGACAACCCGAAAACATAATGCCTCCGGCTACTTCGTAACGGAGGCATAAAAATAATGATATGACGTTTATAAAGCATCTTTTTTTTAATTTGATTTGATTTGAATTGATTTGAATAGATTTTCTTTTGCGTTCATATAACTACACAATTTTTCGATTACAATATTATTATAAAATACAGTGAATCATGAATAGGCAAATATATATAACAATTGTAATTTTCAAAAACGAAATGATAAACTGTCATAAATACTAAATTTCATCAAACATGATACAATTCTTTGCGGAAGAAGGACTGTCATTGTAAGTGGATTTCAGTAGCTTATAACAAAAACTGTCATTTGTCACTGATGACAAGTTTAATGAAACAGGGATCTGGGACCCGTTTCTCAAAGCCTTTTTTCAATGACAAATGACAAAAATCAGTGACAAATCTGCTGATAACCAATCAGAAGCAAGGATTTCAGTAGCTTATAAAAAAAACGGTCATTTGTCACTGATGACAAGTTTTATGAAACAGGGACCTGATCTGGTTTCTTACCCTAACAAATGCAGAGGTTTTCCTGGAATGGTTTCCCTTCATGACAGCGCAGGTCTCTGCAGCCAGGCGGTTCACACACTGTCAATGATAAGTCATCAGGAGAAAAATGAGAAAAGAGATGACACTGCCAGTCATAATTATAAACTGGATTATTTCTTCATTTTATTATTCATTGTTTATTTTTATACTAACTCCATTGTATCAGGAGGAAAATGAGAATAGAGATGACACAGCCAGTCATAAATGTAAACTGGATTATTTCTTCATTACTCATTATTTATTATTACTCCATTACATCAGAAGGAAAATGAGAAAAGAGATGACTCGGTCAGTCGTAAATGTAAACTTTATTTTTTTTCTAGGGAAATTAGCTAGATATAAGATTAATATGGAAAAGAGGAAATGTAGAGGAGAATACATTCAGAAATTTGTGTTTGAAAAATATAAGAAGAAGCATGAGTTTATATACAGTAACTAAATAAAAAACAAGATAAAAAATCAAAAAAACAGCATCAAAAATATTTTGTTGTTGTTGTCATAACCAGAATTCAATGATTAAAACAATGAAATTACATATCCATTCTGAAGTTGTGTCTCGTACATGTATGATTGAAGTATATTAAACTAGACACATTCAGATATTAACAGCAGCTATGCTGTTACTATGATAACTTTAAAAATGTACTGCTAGACTTACCTGTACAAGTGTGACCAATACTGCATCAAGGTTGCTGAAGTTAGCCCTCGATTCTACATAGAATGACAGCTGCTGCTCAAAGTCTCGACCATAGTTGATCTGCCAATTTAGAGATGGAGGAGAGATTTAGGTTGTGTTACAAATCATCAAAGTCACAAATATCAATTGAATAATAGGTTTGAAATTTAGGGAAAAGCCTTGATTGTGATTTAATATTTATCAATATACCGGTACCTGTTCAATCTCAACATGCATAATTTAATCCAAATGAAAATTTGCAATGACACACATACACTTGACACTATGAACACGACGGACAAAGAAAGAGGACAAAGTATACAGTTCCTCAGGTAGACAAAGGAACATCCCTTCACTGCTATTATGTAAAAATGTGTAGAACAGGTGTCACATGCATATTCACCTGTTTTACTCATTTTTACATAATAGCAGTGAAGGGATGTTCCTTTGTCTACCTGAGGAACTGTATATTTTGTCCTATTTCTTTGTCTGTCATGTTGATAGTGTGATAACCTAGGCATCACATACATGTACAGGTATATCAATGTAGTTTGTACAGGCACTCATGGAATCTTAGGATTTTGCTTCTATTTGCCTGTCACTAATTTGAATATTATCATATTAATTTTTCCTCTAAAATATCCGCTCAAAGAACCACATTTGGCAAGATGACAAAAACAGATTGTGCTGTGGTTGTTGATTTGCTGCTATTAACAAATGGTTTTGTGTGGCCTAATAGGTGAACATTATTTGAATCAATTATAGAGTGACGAGACAGATGCAACTTTTTCAATGATGAAAACTATTTACAGAAATCAGGTCATTGTTTAGCGCATCCTTCAAGCCACCTTGCATCTTGATAACATGTTTACCTTCCGAACGAAGCCGGAGATGAGTGTCCCAATATCTCTCCTCTCGTCATCTAGCGTCAAGGCACTGTGGGTGAATTCAAGAAGGAAACATGGATTATTATTTCCTCTAAAATCTCAGATTGTATAAATTGATGCTCACTGTTCATACCAAGATAATCACTGAAAAAAGGGACCCAAATAACGAACATGAATTTGTAAACAACAAGGTTCGATTTCAGGAAAAGAATTGATGTCACTTTTTTTTAAACTATGCCTTTCATTTGACCTTAAGTTACTTGAAGAGAAGGTTGAGTTCTGGGGAAAGGTGACAAATAATTTGTGAGCTTTATCATTGTTATTATGCAAGCGTGGAAGACCATCAGAGACAAAATGTTCCCTAGCTGAAAAGCATGGCTCTTCATATGCCTTCATATTCTAAATATGTCAAGTAACAGCTTAAAAAGAAGGCCCGATTTTTATGCCACATGTTTGTGTAGTTCCATACCACTCTACCAAGACTAGGCCGAATTTCTTATAAATTTTGATGA